>CABFVX010000039.1:187359-197664 GCA_902151425.1 Timema shepardi | reverse complement strand
GGTTATTCAAGAACAGGGTACAAATGTGACCGGGGTTATTCAAGAACAGGGGACAAATGTGACCGGGGTTATTCAAGAACAGGAGCTAGATGATACCCAGGTTATTCAAGAACAGGGTACAAATGTGACCGGGGTTATTCAAGAACAGGGAACAAATGTGACCGGGGTTATTCAAGAACAGGAGCTAGATGATACCCAGGTTATTCAAGAACAGGAGCTAGATGATACCCAGGTTATTCCAGAACAGGGTACAAATGTGACTGGGGTTATTCAAGAACAGGGGACAAATGTGACCGGGGTTATTCAAGAACAGGGTACAAATGTGACCGGGATTATTCAAGAACAGGGTACAAATGTGACCGAGATTATTCAAGAACAGGGGACAAATGTGATCCAGGTTATTCAAGAATAGGGTCCAAATTTGAACCAGATTATTCAAGAAAAGGGCCAAATTTGACCCAGGTTATTCAAGAACAGGAGCTAAACGAGACCCAGGTTATTTGAGAACATGGTCAAATTCGACCTAGGTTATTCAAGAACAGGGCTAAATTTGACCCAGGTTATTCAAGAATAGGGGCCAAATGCGACCAGTTACAAATAAAGGTTGTGAAAAGTAATATTTATCTCTCTAATATATATTATCATATTTATAATCTCATAAATAGGCCTAAATAATAATATATTATATATACTATATGTTTTATATATATATATATAACAATTATTTATATATATATTTGTCCATGTGTCATTTTTCAGTTTTCAGAATATAATAATGTTTCATAATGTTTATATTATAAAATATTATTATAATGCATATATTGTAATAATATATATATAATTTATATACTACTTTAGTATATTATATAATTTTAATAGTCTTAATACTGTATTATAAATATCTCATTCTCTAAGCCTCATTTAAAGTCTAGTTATACTAAATTTCAGTTTTAAACATAAATTATTTGTTTGATATTTTAAATGTGCACTTTCTGAACTGATTGATTATATCAGTACACTAGAATGTATATTAGCGAGTGGAAATGGCCTTACCAATTTTTCCATTAAAGGTATTTTAACATACATTCTAGGGTTCTTTTAATGCCACAATCGACATGGAGTCAGCGGCTTTATTCCCCTCCGAAGGAAGTTGTACTATGAATTTTTGTCGCTCAAGAAAAATCCATCAACCCCGGCTGGGATTTAACTCACGAACATCGGGTCCTGAAGCAAACAACTTTACCCCAAGATCACCAAGGTTCGCCGTACTTTAACTACGTTACCATAGAAAAAGTAGGCAAAAGGCATTAAATAGCAAATTTGACCCCTCATAGAATATAAATTTAAACCAATACACTCTTTTAAAATGTGCAATAACATTTTTACTGTCGAATTATAGTTAATGAAAAATCTTTCATTTACTAGGATTTTTGAGTTAAGAATTGGGATATTAAAAATCATGATACAATGATTGATTCTTTATTATTTATATACTAGTAAGAAACTAGATATAAGATGTTATATCATTCATATAATTATATTAAAAACAGGTCATATACGATTTCAAGGAGTAAAAAACTTACTAAAATCAGTTCAAGTCAAACATATTATCGTTTAAGCCTGTATTTAGAAGTAGTTAAATAAAAAATACTATGGTATGTGTAAAATATACGTTTTATTAACATAATTGTTTAAATAATGAATTCATTATAATAGTTCCTAAGTAAATGAAAAATTAATTTACATTCTATTAACTCTGATTTCAAGGAATACAGCATTATAATATTTCCTTAATAGGCTTAAGTGTAAAATTTACGTTATATTAACACACATATTTTTTTCAATTAAGAGAGCATATTACTATTCTAATCAGTCATACTCCGATACCTTAGCTCAGTATATAACTTTTCTTACTGTTGATGTAAGGGGGAGGGGGGCCGTTTTGATTCGCAACATGGCCAAAAAATATATCATTGGTGAAATGTGGGTTCTCCCCTTAGCATAGCAATGATAAATTAACGGCCGGGGGCTGGATGTTGTGCCTGTTTTTGATTTAAGTTAGTTTTAAAGTTGTGTGTTGATTATAATCAGTCGGTTCAAAAAATGCAGGTTAAATACATAAAGTATTATTAAAAAAATAAAAATAAAAATAAAAATCTCTGCTTTGAGTTCTAAATCTATCTTGAATGAATGAACTAACAAGATATTTCTGCCAGTACTTTCTAGCGTTGCGATTTTAATAGCGAGCCGATGTTTGCGATCAAGTTGCGCGCCTTGCAACAAGTCCTGAAGGCGGAGTACTCTGTCCGATCTTCCACCTCTGATTGGTTACGTGACCAGTAGCAGCAATATGGCACTGTTGGCTCATTGAGACGTACAAACACACTTAGCTCTCAACACGTAAACTTACAGTAAGTTATTGGATTCACACTTTTTTTAGTCGGAAGTAATAAAAAAAAAGTTTGATATCCCTTTTTTTCTACCCTTCACGTAAAATAATAACTTTCTGGACTCACTTTTTTGGCCGCATGGTCTAAGAAGTCATTATCGTTTTATACTGGAATAACAATAATGGAGGGATCGTGGTTCAATTCCAGTTGGATGTACTGAGAGTGGTTTTCCCTAGATGATTTTCCACTCTCCTTTCGCACAAATGCGGGTACACTTCCTCTGAATCCAGCCTTACTCATTCCTAACACACTAGTGTAATTAGTACATATGTGTAGTCTGCATTCCAAACGGGTAGTAAGACGCGGCTCTACAATAAATTCTTTGTATTAAACTAGACAGCCTACAATTTTAAAATATATATCCAGTGACAGTTTAGGTTCTATGTAATAAATTGGTCTCACACCCCCTTAGGTGGCCGCTTGCTCTAAGTCTTTATTCTCGCAATAGACCAGAATGCCGAAGATGGGGTCCGGCCGGGTGTACTGAGGGTGGTTAGTCCTAAATGGTTAGACACGCGCTCTCTCCACAAAAATACTGGTACACTTCCTATAAATTCAACCTTCGTCATCCCTAATACATTAGAGAAATTAGTACAATAGCATATAAAGTGACCTGGCGGTCCAGGGGTAAGGTGTCGGACATCTGTGCTGGGGGTCCGGGATTCAATCCTCGGTCCCGGCACAGATTTATCTGATTACCAACCCCTCCTTTGTGTATAGCCCGAACGGGTAGTAAGACGCTGTGTTAATAGTAATGATTAGCATATAATTCGAATGGGTGGTAAGATTTGGTACTAAAAACAAAATCGGTCTTGAGAAATTTCTAAAATCTAGAATATTTAATACGGGTATTTTATTTAATGGTAGAAAGTTTCTACCATTTT
Source organism: Timema shepardi (assembly GCA_902151425.1). Taxonomy (NCBI): domain Eukaryota; kingdom Metazoa; phylum Arthropoda; class Insecta; order Phasmatodea; family Timematidae; genus Timema; species Timema shepardi. The sequence goes on along the minus strand of CABFVX010000039.1, from coordinate 194,330 downwards.
TGTAGGTTCTTATTTGGAATTAATTATTTTTCCCCCACCTCATCATAGTACCCGTTCAGCTTATACGAATATATTAATTACGCTATTTGTATAGTGATAATGAAGGTATAATTTTAAAGAAAATGTACCGACATTTTCATTGAGGGAAAGTGTGATATAATTGAGGAAATCATCCTCAATACTCCCAAAAAATTTCCCGTTCACCGGCAATTAAATCTAACACAGGAGTGATGCATTAAACCATACGACCACCGATTCTAGTAATTATTTATTTAAAGGACTATTACGTGAGGACTAAAGAAGAAAAAATAAAAGAACATCGCTACATCAGCTCCCATTAGAGCTACACTGACCCAGCAGCCGCCGTTCAATGGCAAATATAGTGGCAACTTTTGCGGTTAGAGAATGGCATGTGCTCAGAACAACGAACCCTCCAGCCGTTAATCTCAGTTTTCTAGCCCATAGCCGGTAAATAAGCACATAATATATGCAAATGTGGACGGTGGATGCAAGATGGGATGGGGCTGTATTGTATGTTAGCCTCCCCCATATCAGTCTCTTAAAAGGCCCGCGTTGGTGACCTGGTGGTCTAGGAGTAAGGTGTTGGACATCTGCGCTAGGGGTTTGGGGTTCAATCCTCGGTCCCGACACAGATTTATCTGATTACCAAACCCTTCCTTCACCTCTGACAAGACGTGTATTAATCACAACTTGTGAATGTGGGGAATGCCAGGCCTCCACCGTGGTTCGGATTCCACGTTAAACTGTAGGTCCTCAATTTCACCTCACAATCACCCTACCATGACACATCAGCGTAAGTGCGTATAGACCGAACGGGTAGTAGGGTGCGGTGCTAATAGTAAAAATAATTAAAAGGCCTGTCTCACCCACATACCTGTACCTGGCTACGAGCCTAGAAGTCCCAGGTTCTATTCCCAGCTAGTACCTTGGGTATTTTACCCGAAAGGGGAATTACCCCAACGGTCACCAGGGTTTGGTTAGTTAGGTTTAAGAGTTTCCACTGGTTCTACACCCTCATACCCACTATCACCATCAACTCAACCATCAACTCATTGGGGCATGGAAAGAGCCTCCACAGAAAGGATGTACGATCAGTATTTCCGGCGTTCCTTGTAAATGGTACATTAGTACAGGCTAGTATTTCCACTACTGGGCCACGAGTTTGTAACTTATCACCCAAGTTAAATAGGTAATAGCCCACAGATCGAATCAGACGTCGAATCTTAGTGGGATTACCAGTATCCTACTTGGAAAAGCAGTTAAATGGAGAGAAGCGAAACCATTTTACAATGTTTTGTAAAAACACAGCAAAATTACATAATACAATTTTATGGTGGAAAATCTATTAAATTGAGCATGATTTTACTATTCATCATCATCATCAATTGTTTACAGCCTATGGCCGAGTCACTTTAGTAAAATACCTTCATCTCCCTCTATCATACCACCACTCTTCCTCCTTTAAGCGCGTCCAGTCCTCTCCTCTCACTTGCACACTTTCTGTTATGTGATCCTCCCATCTCTTTCTTGACCTCCCTTGCTTTCTTTTTCCTACAAACTTCATTTCCATATTTTCTTTTGCAATCTCGTCACCCGAGAATGCAAGAGTTCTATCTCCATAATTGTTAAATTTAAGATATTTGGTGTTTATGTTTATTTAGAATGCATATTATTCACCTGCGGTGATATTGAGACTACCATATAATTACTTGAGTAGATACAAACTCGAGTTGTCATCTAGTAACATTGGTTTTATACCCAAGGTCAAACTTCAATGCTCTTTTACACAAAAGTGAAAAATTGGAAATGGAACACTTGCATTATCGGGTGACAACCTCTCCTTCTCCATCCTCATTACATAAACAACCCACCTCAGTCACCACTATCAAGTGAAAATGCAGAAACCACACTTCAATGCGATCTCTCTTTCGGGCTTAATCTTTTACTTTAATTTACATCCATTATTGTCTCCAGATTGTTGCCCGGGTCAGTTTTTTATTTGAGCCATATTTTCCTCCCTATCAGCTTGCTAGGCCTGTCTTAGTTTCATATCCCTTAAAATCTATTTTAAGACTAGGACAAGCACAACATCCAGTCTCTGAACGTCAATTTATCAATGTGAATGGGTAAACCTATATTTCACCAAAGATAAATTTTTGGCTATGCACGGGAATCGAAACCAGGACCATTAACTCAGTAGGCAAACTTGCTACCGACTGAGCTAAGGTGTCAGAGTCCAGGCTTAATCTATATTTATTTATTTTAGCACTGCCTCTTACTACCTGTTCGAATTATACGCTTATGTACTAATTACGCTAATGGTTTTAGTGATTAGGAAGGTTATATTTGAAGGAAGTGTACCCGCATTTTAGTGGAGGGAGAGTGGAGAAATCATTTTGAAAAAAAAAAAGCCTTCAGTACACCCGACCGAGATTCGAACCTCAATCTCTCCCTCTCCGATATCGGCCGTCTAGTCTAATGCGAGAGTAACGCGCTAAACTATGCGGCCACCGAAGCGGCTCTAATTTATATTAATAAAATGAAGAGATTGTTTGTCTGTCATTATCCTTACGCGATATATACCAAACGCAGTGGTCTGAAATTTAAAAACTAGTAGCTCCTGTGCAAGAATGTGTGCACCTCAAAGCTGAAATTTTAAAACTTTGAATTTTTTTATTAGTAAAAAACTGGGTCAAATCAATAAAATGAAGTGATATTTTTGTTTTAAGCAACGATGTGTACTCCTGACATGATTTTAAATAATATTCTGGTAGTATAAATTGTAAATAAATAAACATTTTGCTAACACTTAGTACACTCCGTCTACCCTGAGCAGTGACAGTCTTACTTTGAAAGATTATGCTATAGCCAATGTTTTAAGCTACGCCATATTGTAACAATACAAGATACGCTTGCTACCTAAAAGGGTATATGAAGAGTTCAAATATATATATATATATATAATATAAAAGAGCTTTGTATCGATGGTAGCACTATAAATAAAAGCAATAAAAGTGGTGTGTGCTTATTATAGTAGAAATATTCAGAAAAAAACAAATTAACTCAGCACTAAGAATATATTTTCCCTCTTTGGGCCAGTTTCATAGTCAAATTTAGTACGCCTCAAGTGCGGCGCTACACTAAATACAAGACGACACCTAACTAAAATTGAATGGAATGGGCTGTTCTCGCATAGGAAACTGGCCCATTCCATTCTGGTTTAGGTATTATTATTATTATTATTATTAGCACCGCGTCTTACTACCCATTCGGATTATACGCACTTACGCTAATGTGTAATTATATGGTGATTGTGAGATGAAATGAAGGATCTACAGTTTAACGTGGGATCCGAACCACGGTGGAGGCCTGGCATTTACCACATTCACAAGATGTCTTGTCAGAGGTGAAGGAAGGGTTTAGTAATCAAATAAATCTGTGCCGGGACCGAGGATTGAACCCCGGACCCCTAGCAAAGAAGTCTGACACCTTACCCCTAGACCGCCAGGTCACCTTGGTTTAGGTAGGTGTCGTCATGTACTTAGTGTAGCGCCGCAATTGAGGCGTACTAAATTTGACTATGAAACTGGCCCAATTTATTTCATTGGGTGTTTTCAATTCAACCCATAGGTTTGATGTTTTTTTTCTTTTACTTTTTAGATTATTTCTTTAATATTCTATACAAATTAAGTGTGTCCTACTGGAAAAAATAGTAAAAAAACCTTTGGGTTTTCTATATAATATTATTTTCATAATCATCCTCTTTAAAATGGTGGAGTCAGTTCTTACCCATCTTTTGCAGAAGTTTATAAAAAAATATTTTAGAAGGTCCTGACCCGAGTTTTTAGTTTCTTTTAGTAACAGGTCTTACTAGCCCTTCGGGTTATGTGCTTATATATAGTCGCCTCGGTGGCGTAGTTGGCTAACGCGCTAGTCGTGTTGAGCTAGACTACTGAGGACGGGGAGATCAAGGTTTGAATCTCGGTCGGATGAACTGGGGTGGTTTTTCCTAAATGGTTTTCCACTCTCCCTCCACGAAAATTCGGGTTCACTTCCTCTAACTAAACCGTCCTAATTCTTAATCCATTAGCACAATTAGTACTTAAAGCGTATAACCCGAATGGGTAGTAAGACGCGGTGCTAAATAATAATAGTAATAATAATAATAATATATGCTTATATACTAAGAATGTTAGTAGTTTTAAAGATTAGGAAGGCTATATTTATAGGAAGTGTAACCTCATTGGTATGGAGGGAGGCGAGTGAAAAACTATTTTAGAAAACCACCCTTAGTACACCCAACCGAGATTAGAACCTTTATTTACCTGTCATCGACAGTCTAGTCTACTGTAAGAGTAGTGCCTTAAACCATGTAGCCACTGAAGAGTTTTAAAAATAATTGAAAATGCACTTATTTTAATAATAATAATAATATTTACCACCTCGTCTTACTACCCGTTCGGGTTATACGCTTTAAGTACTATTTAAGCTAATGGATTAAGAATTGGGAAGGTTGAATTAAAGGAAGTGAACCCGCATTTGGGTGGAGGGAGAGTGTAAAACAATTTAGGAAAAACCACCCCCAGTTCACCCGACCGAGATTAAAACCTCTATCTCCCTGTCCTCAGCAGTCGAGCTCAACACTACTAGCGCGTTAGCCAACTACGCCACCAAAGCGGGTGCACTTTTTTTTTGACTGATGGTATGTTTTATAGTCGATATTTAACACTTTTACATAAAATTTATTCATTTTTTAAATGTAAAATAAAAGTTGTTTATTTAGGGCCAGTTTCATAGTCAAATTTAGTACGCCTCAAGTGCGGCGCTACACTAAGTAAATGACGACACCTACCTAAACTCGAATGGAATGGGCCGTTCTCACATAGGAAACTGGCCCATTCCATTCTGGTTTAGGTAAGTGTCGTCATGTACTTAGTGTAGCGCCGCACTTGAGGCGTACTAAATTTGACTATGAAACTGGACCTTAGTCTTATTGGCTAACCTGCTGCTTAGGTGTTGTTTCAATAATAATCCCGCTTGTGTTTTTATTTCTGCCCTACAAGTAGAGGTTATTATTTTGTTGTTACTGTTTTTTGAGTTGTTAGTGTTAATTGCTAAAGTTTTTTGATTTGTTTCATAAATAGGAAAAGCAAAAATGAAAAAGGATCACGTAGTAAGTGTTATAAAAAGAAAAACATTGGTGGAATAAATCGGGTTTCTGCTGAATCTTTTACCCTACCATAGGTCTTGGAATTCCTGAGACATCTACTAGCTCCAACAAAGAAAAAAAGTCCCCAAGCCTTAAGTTTAATTTCAATAAAAATAATAATAATATGTAAAACATAATGTGCAATATATATAATCAACGCAAAGTAAGCAGTGTCTATAGACAACAAAATGAAATCACTAAATTGGAAGTAACATGTCCAATGTACGCAAGCTATTGATGGCTTACAAACGACCTTTGATGTCTTGAATAATGTGGTTTCAGAAACATGTGTTCCTCTACTCCCTTCCCAAATTTGCTTTCCCACACCCTCTTCCTTTACAAACTCCAGGGGTCAATCTTTGTGCGTGACCATGTGACTCTCTTTGTATAAGTTTACATTTTGAGATGATGTCAAGTGTATGATATGATGCACGAATAACCCAAGAAGCGGATGATAGTGATAGATACGTCAAATATTCGAGAATAAACCAATTTAATATTGTTGTTTCCCAAAAACCAGCTGAGTACAAGTCAAATAATAAGTTTTAGTGTGACTGCACACGACAAACAGTTGGTGGCAGATAATCTGTTCGGTATAAATGTTCAATAGAGATTCAAATGGGGCTTTGCACACGACATTCTAAAAAGATGGACCTATGAAAAAATATGTGGCATGTTCCATTTTACAATCGACTTCACACAGACCCGATTGTCGATTGTCTGTATGTGGTGAAATGTGACTCCCGTATTCAAGTGTGGACGCGCACATGAATTACAAATAATTCAATCTTACCGACATTTTTGTATTAGTGTACGAGGTGCACGCGTAGCTCCACGTTGTTTGTAAACTATCAGTTTAGAGAGCCTAGTAATTTCGCGTTCGTCTTCTTTCTTTATTTACAAATTTCAAAGCTGTTGATAAATAAATGGATATTAACTATGATAGGTTTATTGAGTTAATGAAACAACGCCAAACTTCGTATGACCTGAAACCTGACATGCCACCCTTTTAATAACAGAAAATATTTATAGGATGATCCCAACACTTCTGATCTAACGTAATTTTGCGATTTATTATAAATATCGCCAAACGTCTCAAACTTTGGAAATGGTGATATTGTGGGTCTGGGCTACATCATTCGTAGCCCAGCAGTGGAAAGATTAGCCCGTACTAATATAACGTTGGCCATGTGACGCCCAAGTGTACTAATCGTACATCCTTTCCTAGGAGGCTCTTTCCATGTCCCATTGAGATGAGATGATGCTTATAATGAGTTTGAGGGTGTGGAAAAGTGGAAATACTTAAAATAAATTTAAAACTAACTAACCAAACCACGGTGACAGGGTGGTTCCCCTTTTAGGGAAAAATACCCAAGGTACCAAATGGAAATTGAACCTGGGACCCCTAGGATCGTAGCCAGGTGCAGTGACCTCTATACCATGGGGAGGTTTATCTTTGGAAATGCACCAATACGGAATCTTCCGTGAAACGCATCCAAATACCCCCACAACCACCGACAAATTGATGGAGGTCTGCCGCATATGCGGCTGCTAGTTTTCGTCTTCAGACGTCTGACAGACCGTCATGGTCAATCGTAGGCGGTTGCCCTTAAGCCTTCTGATTCATTATATTTATTTAACCTGCCTCGGTGGAGTAGTTGGCTAATGCACTTGTCGTGTTGAGCTCGACTGCTGAGGACGGGGAGATCGAGGTTCGAATCTCGGTCGGGTGAACTGGGGG
>CABFVX010000039.1:133647-168894 GCA_902151425.1 Timema shepardi | reverse complement strand
CCCCCCACACACACACTTTTAAAAATTCAAGTTTTTATGTTTGCAATCGTTTCTCGAGTAAATCCGTTACAACTTGTCAATACTATAGAGCACAAAAATTACATACAGACTAATGGGCAACTGCATTGTGCCAAACTATTATATGTGTTTCGACATTAAAATGAACTTAATTTGTGGCAGTAGAAACCTGAAAAGAATTTGGCACTTACTGTAGAGTTGATTTTCCCCCCGCCCCACCAGATATATTTCAAATCCCCAGATACTGTCGAATATGAAGCTGAAATATGAGCTTAAATCAAACTCCAAATAACTTCTAGATACATTAAATTAAAAAAAAAATTGCCAGAGAAAACCTCTTTAAATATCTTTAAGAGTAATATAATTCTTATTTTTAAAGTGAGGACTACTCAAAATATATTTTGAATGCATTCGATTTTCAAATTTTTTCTGAAGGATGACCACTTCAAATAACTACTAGAAGCATCCAAATTTCAAAGAATTTGATTGAGGATAGTGAAAACCTGGAGGAAGCGGGATAACGTACAGATATTCTATGTTTTTGACAACAATATGAAGTTCATTCGTATGAAACATTTATAGACAGAGAGAGTTTTTGTTCTTTTAGAAAATTTAAATATTTCATAAGATTGAAAGATAAATTGGAGCATTTGAGCTCATTTTATTGATGCACACTGGCAAGAATGTAATGATTGAGAATAAAGAACAATTTTAGGATATATATAGACACTTAAAGCTAGGTACGTGAAATAAAGTAAATACTGCTTATTCAGTCAAACGATATAGTGATAAATATAATATAGACGGAAAAAAGGTATAGACAAATGACATAGTAACACAAAGATGAGTGATAAACATTGAGAAGGGATATTGATTTGAAGAAAATCTAATTAATCTCTTTCTGGTTGTTCAATATGGGTTGTAGAAAATAATTGTTCTCGTTAATAATGTAGCCATTCTCATTTTAGTGAAAATTGTATACAGTTAGTAGTTTTTAGACTAGCTTAAACTATGCGTATTCTTACTATGACTACTAAACTATGCAGTAACACACATACTTTAAATTAATAACCATCTCAAGGTATTTGCCGTTTAGGTTTAGCTAAAATAGAATTAAACACTAAACTAGGAAGAAAATAAGGATACAAGGACGAAATCCCTTAACATTAATCCTTCCTTAAGGAGGTACAGTCATAGAAGATTCAAATGCCCGGCCATGGTACCTATGGAAAAAGACACAGTTACCCTTAGACACACACTATGGTGGGTGTTTCGCAGTTTATTGTGATCATTTTGAACAATGTCATCATAAGGATGCTTGATACTCATGGATGGTATCCTAATGTCCCTTATATTAACGCTACTATGCATGATGCTTATTATATATATATGATGTAGAGGGTGTGCCAAAGTATTGCAACCATTGTTTATGATTAGATCTCTATTACCAGAACTTATAAAACCTTTATTAGTGCTAAAGAGGTTTTAGTTTATAATTGTCCCCAACAGGAACGTTTAGTCAATTGTTTTGGTATATTTACCAATAAATGTCGTCTTATACCTAATATACCTACTGATAAATTAATTTAAAGCAATGTTTTATCAAAATCTACGTCCTAAGTCTCCTAATACTATTTAAATAATAAATAATGTAGTGTTTCCTAACTATATTTCATAATTAGTTTTCATAATACATGTATTTGAATGATATATGGTAATATAAATATAAGTTAAAGAGAGAGAGTATCTCAACGTGTTTTGGCTCAATCTGGCAGTTGCTTTACTCTATCTCCCCAACCAATATCTAAGGAACATTATTTCCGAGGTGGAAATACAAGGTATCACCCCCCTCCCAAATCCAACCTTTACAATCGTAACAACCGTCAAATGTTGGGTATGGGTAAAGTCTCTTTGTGGTGGTCCAGAGGAAACTATGAAAAAGCGATGAATGTAAACGTTTTGTAGACCGGCATCCCGATGGTGGAATTCCATTTCGCCAGAAAGACATTTACTTCTCTCGATCGTTTCCCGTGGTCAACCACGCTCGTAATTTTCGGACCAGAATGTGTGCAGATCCTGACACCAAACCCATAATTCAAAGAGGATACAAATGTTTACGTTTATATTCTACGGCATTCTAAGTGCTTTATCTTTTTTATATATTATACCTGTAAGGATTTCCTTGAAACAAATTTTATCTTACATGCATCGCAATATTAATTCTGAATAAGATGATTTATTAAAATGTTTTTTTGAAGAACGGAAGGAGATATGGTGAAATGAACACAAGAGTTAGTGTTTGCAACGGAGAACGAAGGGATGTATTTATAAAGAAACATAAATAACTGGTTTTCTTAACGGGTTTCTCCTCGTATGTTCTTCGGAACTTGGACCTCCAGCGTTGACTAAAGAACAAATACGATCCATCTTGGTGAACTATTTTATCAAATAGATGGTGTAAAAACCTATTTTTGGTTACAAAGGCATCATGGAGGTTGGCCAGTTCCTTTCTTTGCTTTATTCATGACAACTAAACCCGGATGTTGCTTTATTCCCCGGTTCTTCACGAAGGAAAATAAACCGTGCTTTTACGACTCAGACATGTTATTCAAGTGAGGATTAACATTTAGAAGGGATACGAATAAACCGGCAGGTTTTAAGTTGCCATTTACGAAGAGTTTAAACTGATAATTATCAAGCCTTTGTTAAGTAAACAAAATGTATTTGTTAAATTGCTAAAATAGTATAGTGACAGTAATACTCGTACATTATTGTCCCCATTTATATAATATAATTTTAGATCACAATAAAATTATTCCAAAGGTACGGTTTTAGCCTCTGCCCTAATCCAAATTTAAGATGTATAAATACTACCTAACTCGATAATTGAGCCCGAAATCGTTGGATTGAAGTGTAAGACTGTCTAGCATTGAGACATCAAGGCTAGTTCAGGATATTGTCGTGACCTCTGACCAAAAACCATAAAAAAAAATTCCCACTTAAAAGCTGAAAATGCTAAGGATAAGCCTATTCCCAACATCCACTCCTCAGAAGGAATATATTTTGTTTGATTGACGTAATCTATAGTTTATTTATATAAGAACACAAGTCGTGATGGTACTTTATAGCCCTATAAAAAGAGAACCAAAATGTTAGCCTCAAGCTATAGTTTTCTTAAAAGGGTGGGCAAGCATGGTTTGCCCCTATAGTCCTATTAAAAGAGATGACCAATGTTAACATAAATCTATAGACAACTCCTAAGGTATGAAGACAATTGTCATCTATAGCTCACTTACAAGGGATGACAAATTTGTTCATCCTTTATATCTCACTTACAAGAGTTGATAAGATTTGACCATTCTATATAGCTCGCTTAAAAACGTTGATAAAAGTTGGCCATTTTCTATAGCTCGCTTAAAATTGTAGATAAGATTTGGTTATTCTATATAGATCGCTTAAAAATGTTGATAAAAGTTGGTCATTTTCTATAGCTCGCTTAAAATTGTAGATAAGAGTTGGCCATCATCTATAGCTTGTTTACACGGGTTGGTAAGTGTTTTTCATCTTTTCTAGATCGCTTATAAGAGTTGACAAGAGTTGATATTTCTCTTTAGCTCACTCGGGAAGTTTGGTTTCCTAGGTGGTAAGGCGGTAGGGGCTTAAAGCCTGGTTAGTTGTTATGAGGGCTATTTTCCGTTAATGTTTTCCTACTATTCCTGCATGAATATGTAGGTACATTTTTATATAGTCTACCTTTATCTTACATACCCCATTAAACTAATAAAAAAATATATATATAGTCTGGATGGATTGTAAGATAAGTAGGAAAAACAAAAATTATAAAAATAGAACTATTTGATAAAAGACGTCACTTTACTTCAGAGGGAAGTTATTTGAACAATGAAGTTCAGCTGGCTTTTCTCTTCTTTATTCTCAGAATTCGCTATTATGGACGAAATTGAAAATCACTTTCTAAAATACAAACTAGTCATGGGAAGCGACTTAAATATTGATAAGAGTAGGTATACAAATATTAATTTAGACATACATCTACAACCTTGATTTTAGTTGGAAGAACGATAGAGAGAATTCAAACATATTTCTTTAAGTCCAAAATTGATAAAATTTTACTTTATTATTTGTCTTATTTTATAGGTATTGATAATATATATCAAACGTAACAACTGCATAAAATATGACTTGATGTATGAATATATTAAAATTGTTTTAGTAACTTTAGTAACCAACTTAAACTGTTACTACTACCAAAATTATACTACATGAGCACGCCTTTCCCACACGTAATAGGTAAGAAACTGTGGATATTACTCAAAACAGCTCCGTACTTTACCCATCCTCACTAACTTTCTCTAAACTTCCCTATCCTTGAATACTCCCTTCGCTTCAACAACATCCATACATCGAGTTGTACATGCTGTTTTATTATTAAAACTATTAATGTTTCTCTTCTTCACACATTCATTTACCCCATTTAGCCCCATCTTACATGGCCTACACCTTACTTTTGATCCACACACTCTACCTTCATATATTTTCTTCGTCACACTATTCACTCTCATCCTCTCAACAAGCCTAAACCAATGTAAAATGAATTTTAACATTGAACTATTGGATTCCCCTTTAAACCGCTTTCTTTTAGCAACCATTCATTACTCACTCTGTTTATACTAGTTTTCCCACATACTTTCCTTAGATATATCATTCTTCACCTTTCTCTTAAGTTTCTCCTAAAAAAACTCATGCTTGACATCCACAAAACAATTTTGTCATCAACACACTTTTATTTACTACCATCTATGCCACTTTCGATACTACTTTATTCTTTGCAATATTTCACATACATCCAACTACTTCCTGAGATGCATTCACTGGTCTGTCAATTTTACCATCTATCCTTCCATTTTTAAAAACATTTTGCCCAGACACACAATTCATTCAAATCTTCTAAAAGCTTTCATTTATACTTAGCTGACAATCATTTCCTTATCCATCCTTATCAAAAACTATTACCTTAGTTTTGTAGACATTTATACGAAAATACATTCTTTCCATCACCACATTCAAACGATTTGATGCATTATGCAAATCACTTTCAGTCTCATCCATTAATACGGCATCAACTGTATATAACAGCACTCTCATATTCACCTTGTTCATTTGTACATCAACCACGTCCTCATAAGTACCCCTCATACCCCTATTCATGAATAAATTAAACAACCATGGATACATAACATAACCTTGTCTAACACCCTGTTCAATGTCAAACCATTCGCTCAAAGCTCCATCCACCCTAACAAACGCTTTACTTCCATCATACACCACAACTAATCATTTATAAGTAGACATATTTGATTATAAGGCTTATGTGAAGCGCTCCTAGCTTTTCAAAAATCCTAGAACATATTTTCTAAAAAAAAGTGTGTCTAAATAAAACCCACTTTCTTTTAAAATAAATTTTTACTAACTAGGTATTTGCTAACAAATTCAAGATCAAGATTTATTTTATTAATTCATTATTGATTTAGTAATGATGGAGAAGGCAATAAATAACTAAAGAAATATTACTCTACGACAAAAAGGAGGGCAAGTTTCGACCCGTCAATAACAGATTTCGCTTTAGCAGACATTTAGAAATATTATACATTTTAATTACTCATTGAATAGAAGCTTTCCTTCCCCGCCTTACCTCCCGTACCTCAACGGTTGACATCTCTCCCGTCTCAAGTACGTAATTAAATTTTGAACAAGGTGTAGATGAAATAATAATTGTTCATTTAAATCCTTAATCAAGGCAGATTTATTATAAAATAATTTCAGTTAAATTGGTAGTATACATTGCCAGAAGTCTCTAAACCATTTATATATATATATAAATTTATATATGTATATATATATACATATATAAATTAATTGAATTTTTATTGTATGTTTATTACGTGAAAAATAAGTGAGATAAAAAACTCCAATTTCTAATTATTTCCACAGCATGACGTATTTTTATTCTTACAGTCACGATAAAGAATGGAACCAGTTAAATAGTTTGAAAACTGCACAAAATAGCAACATTGACTTTTCTGGAACAGGAACATTATTTATTATGATATACATTATTTTTATTTACATTATTATAATTTACTCAAACATATTAACCATCCTGGATAGCTCTAAATCTCTTTACTTTGACTTTAATAGTTAAGTAAAGAATAACTTTGAGAGTTATTCAAGGTTCATTCCTATTCGGACCTAAATTTCTCTTATACCTTAAATTGTATGCATTTGGTATCTCTTAATTTATCTTTAGAGCCACTCCGTATCAAATGATCCAATATGTTAACTGAAGCTTTCCTCTAAAGATGTTAAAATATATAAGTTTATATTTAATTTTTTTTAAATTTTTTTTTTAGAAATTCAAGGTAAATATTTTAGTGCATGATGTTCAAATTAAAAACTGTCTAAGACCAGTGATGTTAAGTATTAAAGGAACAATTATAACAAAAAAGCTACAAAATATTTTCCCCAAGCCTTTTTAACTATACTTCATTCACGGGAGGAGTTTACCTCTGAAAGGTCTTTTTTCTTACCAATATCCTAGTATATAATAGATTTCTGGTAGGGAAAAAAGTCCTTTCCCAGGTAAACTCCTTCCGTGAACGAACAATAATTTCCAGCTTGGTTCATCATTTTTTTCTTTTGTAATGGTGTGTCAGAGGAGAAATTGAGATTTTTTTTAAAATTTCAGAGGGCCGTTACTTAAAAACAACTTCAGATAAAAATCTAAAAATTTATATTTTTATGTTATATCTGGGGGTAAATTTGGTGAGCCAAATTTGGACAAAATCTAAGAAGGTAGGGTTCAAAAGAGTTAAAATAGTGGATCACTTGACCCCTTAGTATTTTGAATATTTAATATTAGTCAATGTTACTATCTGTGATATTTTGGATCCAATGATAACTATCATGAACTTTATCGATTTTGTGTTTTATGTATTAATCAATGCTAGTGTGCTATAGCCCCTTAGACTATTGGAGATATATTATTTAATAAAGTAAAAGGAGAGTTAATATAAAACTAAATAACTTAGAGTTGTTCTAATATAGCTGGGTCTATCGGCTCCCACAAATGGTACTTTCAGGGGGGAGTGAAGGGAACACAAGAAAAAGAACTGTTTTTATTAATAAACAATTTTAACCAAAATAAATAAAATCATTCGCCATTAGAAACATAGAATTTAAATTTCTTCACAAGGTGCTATCAAAAGTTATTAAATATCTGTCAAGGTTGTCCTGGAATTAAATGACAACTTTTTCTCTTCATTTTTAAAGTTTATCGTCAAATGCTCATGACATAGCATCAAGAACTTCTAATATCAGGACGCGAAGAAAATTAAACTCTTATGTTTATAGTTTATACTAGAGCAATATTTTATTTTATTTCGCCAAAAATAATTGTTATGCTATAAAAACTGCTAAAACATTGACCTATTTTCGCGTCCCCTACACTCTCAGCTTTCACTCGTACCCAGAATGTTTTCTAAACAGTTGAATACTGTGAGACCCGTTTAAATCCCCTCATGGAATAGGTCTCTAACGCGTCACTCTCACAATAGACTGAGCGCTGATGACGGGGAGATCAGGGATCGAATCACAGTCAGACATAATGTGGGTATTTTTCCCTTGATGGTTTTTCATAGTCTTCCATGCAGATGGGGTACACTTCCTATAAATTCTACCTTCCTCATTCCAAACACACTAATGTAACTATTATTATATATGATAACACCATGACGCGGTGATAAATTAAAATTTATATTTACAGATGTAGATATATTTTCTTTGAAACTAAAAGGCAAGTGTCTAAATTGCTTTAACTACTATCAACTATTTTAATCATCTGAAACTATGACTCTTTCGGTAGTTGAGGAAATTCAGACAGCCCATTAGGATATATCCTATACATACTGTGAACTTTAAGATTTTAAAATTAATATTAACTAATAATAGAACACATTTGTTGACAAAGTACGTGATAAATTGAAAAGTTTCACTATTCAAATAAGAATGATATTTTTTCAATTTTCATATCATAATACTTGTCAGAGTTATATACATTTAACTACATCTAAAGTTTTAGGTAGATTTCATAGGAAAAATACTCGCATTTGCTTGGCGGGAGAATGATAAGCCATATATAAAAAATATCCCTAAGTACACCCCACCAGGATTTGAGTCTCGATCCCCCCCCTCTCCCTCTTTGATGCTGACAAATACATATATTAATCAAAATAAACAGAAACAACAAGTTTATGTCCCATTAATAATATTATTTCCAATAGGTCCTCACGAGTTTGTATAATCGATCAATATTATATAGATTACATTCAGAATTAAATTATCCTGTTATAATTAACGTGGTTTTCTAGTTATAATTTTAACTAAAATATTATAGGCTATTTATTATCCATATGGGCGAAAGTCAGGCGAATCTCGCAAATCTAGATATGTGTTTGAATTTAAGCAGTGGGGGGGTATTAAATGGGGATGATATTTCAGTTATTGAAGCAAGCAAGAGTTTAATTAAAATGTAGTCAATCTCAGTGGTCCTTGGGTTAGTTGCTCACTTCAAGACCCGATGCTCGTATATTCAAACCCAACCAGGGTCGACAGATTTTTCTTGAACAATAAAATAATCCGTAGCACAACTTACTTCAGAGGAGAAGTAAAGCCATGTCGATTGTGGCATGAAAAAGAACCCTGGAAGGTATAGGAACAATTGGTAAGCCTTTTCACTCTCACACTTAGAAATTCTCGTGTGCTGATAAAATCAGTTGGTTCAAAAAAGTTCACATTTTATACTTCAAATAAGTCAAAAATCATTATACTGTAATTAAAAGTAAACAAAAAACTTAGTTATATTTTAGTAAAATCCCTTTTTTTAGTGACATGTATACAATCTAGCTATATTCTAACTGCGAGTGCTTTTTTTTTAGCACATCGTCTTACTACTCGTTCGGGTTGTACACCTATTTACTAAATCACACCAGTGTGTTTGGGATTAGGAAGTTTGAATTTTGATGAAGTGTACCTGCATTTGTGTGAAGGAAGAGTGGAAAACAGTTTAGGGAAAACCACCTTCAGTACATCCAACCAGGATTGAACCCCGATATACCCATGTTCGGTAGTCTAGTTTATGGCGAGAGTAGTGCTCGACCATGCGGCCACCGAAGTGAGTGAGTGAGTGTGTGTGTGTGTGTGTGTTTGTGTTCGTGCATCCCTTGTATATAACAGCAGGTTTTGTCAAAACGAGGTCTAGCGCGAGGGTGAAAGGAACACCTTCACACTAATGCAATATTCATAGATGTCGCACTGTCCTGTACTAAAAGCTCTTCAAAAATTGATATGCATGTGCTGTGACATAACGTTAGAAAGCTACACCTCTGATACATAAACCATGCCAAGGGTAGCACAGGGACTAGTTTTTTTTAAATGACGGTCAGGCGTCAGCTGTGGGACACAAATTAAACTTTAGGAATAAATTCCGGTGGGAGATTTCACGTACTACCAACAGAATTAAACTTTTGTACGAAAAAACTATAGGCCTACTACAAACTACAGAAATTAAAAGTTAAAATTGGAACTAAATAAGTGTAAACCTTTTAGAGGAAGGTCGCTTTCAACCAAATGTTAAATTGCACGGGAGGTAAGACGTCAAACTCATTTGGTTTGCAGCTGATGGAAAGAAAGAGGTTTGAATCCCAGCTGAGTGTAAAAAAGGGAATATAGTATTTAATTATTCCAGATATCGGTAGTATATGTGTATACATTTTTGTTTTTGCTGTAATTGTTTTTGACGAGAGATCCAGTTTGATAAATAATAATAATAATATATTAAAGGCAACTTACAAATATCTTGCGATAGTTTTATTTTAACAATCAGGAAAGCTCAATCACTTATATAATTTTTCCTGCCATAAATACGAACTGTGAATTGAAAATGAAATTCCCTTTAAGGGATTGGAATAACATATAAACTAGTCTATTAAGGAAACATGAACATTTAAAATTAGTTCTAATCTAGAAAGTAATTTATAAAATATAATATGACGCTAAAAAGAGAAACTTTATTATATAAAACAAGTCCCAGAACTTTCACTAGTGCTTAAAATCAGTCTAAGTTTACCAATTAAATCCAAGAGTTAATAAATATAACCACTTTTGTGACATTACACTAAAACCCTTAATAACTCCCGAGTAAGATAATAAGTATGCTGACTGTAAAGGTTGGTCAAAACAACCTCTTCTCTTTCAAATAGCCGAATAGGCAACGGATCAAATAAACAAACCATCAAAAATAGCCAAAAGCTATGAATTCACGCTTTAGGTGTTAGACTGGTCGAGCATAAATTCATAAATGCGACACACTAAATGTATTTATAAAGATACTGGTTGGAGCTGTCCATAAGTAGGAAAACAAACAGAGGAGGAGGAGGAAAATACAAATATGAATATAATGTGTTGTCCTCACTATCCTTATTAAATTATATTATTCAATTCAAAACGATTTATTCTAAGCTCCTGCTACTTTATCGTTTCACTGGCACTAAGGCCTTAATTTATAAATCAAAATATGTGGATTTTGGAAATTTTCAAAGTGCGAAATTTTAACTTTTTAATTAAGTTTACAAGTATTTGTATTTTATTTATTAAAACTATTTATCCCGATTCCTAGCATGTAACCCAGGACATAGATCTACATCTTGAATTAACATTACAACTTTTAAATTAGAATACGTACCTACATCTAAAAGTCCTATTTGTCCTTCTTTCCTATACTTAACTTACTAGTTAGTCCGCCCCGGGTACTCTTCCCCACTGGGTGTCCCACCGCACTCTGGATCTAATAGTCCCCAGATTGGCGAAAACCCCAGTGGGGGTGGGCATCCCCCTCCCCGCCACCTGGGTAGACGCCCTACTGGGGATTTCGCTCCACTTACTACCCACAATATCACCACCTATGGACTTACAACTAACTTAACCTAAA
Source organism: Timema shepardi (assembly GCA_902151425.1). Lineage (NCBI taxonomy): Eukaryota > Metazoa > Arthropoda > Insecta > Phasmatodea > Timematidae > Timema > Timema shepardi. The sequence continues at coordinate 157,814 of CABFVX010000039.1, read as the reverse complement.
GATTTATAAAAATACTTAATACTAAATCAACCTAAATAGAAGTCCTTATAGTTGGCTGCAGGGTCTTTCAGTTGTTATCGCCGATCCATTTTCTGAACTGAGAGCAGCCATCCGATGGATCGGTGGACGGACCAGACGCCCGACAGCTCCAGCCCAGAATCATACACTTGTCGGCAAGTGAGCTGGACCCTCTGAGTGAGGGGTTGATTCTCCCGTCTGAAGGGGTTTGTTCTCTTGTACTCCCTAGCTGGTATAAAGTCACCCTCTAGTCCAGCATCACACACTTTTCACCAAGTGGGCTGGACCCTCTGAGTGAGGGGTTGATTCTCCCGTCTGAAGATGTTGTTATCTTGTACTCTCCAGCTAGTATCAAGGCGCCCTCCAGTTTATCAGCAGTTCACACTACTGTAATACAGAGAGCATTCCTTCCCTCAGCTAGGCTCCGGTTTGCCTGGAGAGCCCCACCACATTCTACCCAGCGACCGATAATCCAGTTTGTCTTTGTCACACCTATTGACTTATTCAAGTCGTACCGTTATGTGTCATCCATATCTGTTGTAACGTCACTGTCTACTGTCATGCCACTGTCGCTCTCCGTCCTGTACACTTGTCAACTAGTATATTTTGCCCTCTATTTTTCAGTGCAGTTATATACTTACATCTTTCGTGTTTGGACACATTATCCGCGATTGCATCCAGGAGATTACATCGGTCCACGTCACGCAGTATGTGATAAACCGTGCTCGCTTGCAACGGTATCTGTATGTTCAGTTTATCTTCCAACATCTCAATGCACTCCAGCACGACGTGTTCCGGCGTCGCCTCCCTAACAGTCAAAAACTCCTGTATACGTCATTCGTCAAGTGAAGAGAGCGGCCCTATAAGGACCATGCCCGGTAATAAAATGTACCAAACCTGGATAGGGCTGCAAGTGCTCCATTCCCAACCGTTCAGCAACGCATGGAACTATCTTATGCGTTATTTTACCTATTTGGACCCACTCCCACTCGTCTTGCCACTCCTATTCTAGATATTTCCTTATCTGAAACCTCGTTGTTATCCTTGTTCTCGTAAGATTAGCCACTTTCTCCATATCCCCCTTCCTTATCCAATACAATGCTGCTCTCCTCCTCACCTCTAAGTCCAAGGGCCAGATACTCAAGGCTACACACAAAACGTCTGTGGTGAACAGTCTTGTACGCTCCAGATATCCTCAAAAGTACACATCTCTGGAGGCTTCTGATTTTCCTTCTGATTCTTACCTGTCTCAGCCGATGAGCCCACGCGCCAGATCCATAACACACACTGGAGACCAACATAACCTGGTGATAAAATCGGATCAGCCTCATAGACAGTTTAAATCTGCCCTGCCCTATGCTGATGATCTTATTCATAGCTCTCAAAGCTTTTCCACATGCGCTCTCCATGTGCGTCATGAAGCCACGCTTCTCATCCAACATCACGCCCAGGTATCTGGTATCCTTGCTTAGTCTTATCGTCTGTCCGTCGATATTAACCCTCGGGGTTCTCTTGAGTACCCCCCTGAATAAGTAGTTGTATTTTCAGGAGATAAACTCAGTTTTACCTTTTTACACCAAGAGTTCAGCCCAGTAAGAACTGCGCCACTCTTGGCTTCTAATTCTCTTTATTAAATAAATATTACATTAGTAGTAATTATATGTATGAGGTAAGATATATTAGTTTTGTGTTCATTCTAGTAATCCCCAAACTTGTGTGCTGAGCGAGAAATCTGATCGGCAATACATCTACTAACTATAGCCAGTCCACCTTAAAGCATTTATTCAATTCAAAATATAATCAAACCTCAGGACGGTGACTCATCTTTATTCTAGACTGACCGGTTATTTAATTGATTGGTTAGGAAACCATTATGGCCAGGATTCCAACAGAAGGAAAATTTTATAAGTAGTTAGTAAATACTTAATGCTTTCTTGTAAATACTCAACCAAAGTGGATTACGTGATTAAAAAGAAAGGTCTATCAAAGAATTAAGAAAATAGTAGAAGATTAAGACTGAATTTTTACAAATAAAACCCAACGATTTAAAAGTCGGGAAACATTAGTCAGAACAAAAACTACACTTATCTTTGTGGGCAGAACCAACTTAAAATTCAAATTGCCAACAATAAAACTGTATCCAACAGGGTTGCCCTATTTATAGCCATCTCTGTAGGCATTTATAAAATGTTGGTAGTGTTTGTTTAGTTATTCATGACCAGTACTTTTATATGTATGTTTATAGAGGTGAAGTAGCGTTAGAGAACTTAGTGAGATTGAAAAGCAGCAACAAAATTTATAGAAGGCAATCCTACCGGTTTAGACCTTCAGCGATGGCCGCTTGGTCTAAGACAGGGGTCATCAAACGGTCGATCGTAAGCTGCCGGTAGCTTACGGTAGCATTATAGGTAGATCGTACGAGAAATTAAGTTTGTGCTTTCCAAAGTAACTTAGAAGTGAAAAGTGTTGTCTTAGATTAAAAATATGTATGGCCCCTGTCTTGATGGTAATATATCCAGTTCTGGTTCATATTGCACTTTGAGTGAAGGCGGTGTTCTGCTCTATTAGCCTGTGTGAGTCTTAATTTCAGCTAAAGGTGATAAAAAAATTTACATAAGTAGGCTCATGGAAAAAAATATTAATAACGACATTCTAATGGCAGTGAAAGAGTTACTTCCCAAATATTAAAAAAAAAAGTGGTGAAAGTGAATGCCACTATCCACCTCGCTGGCGTAGTTAGCTAACGTGCTAGTTTTATGTTGAGCTAGACTGCTGAGGATTGGGAGATTGAGGTTCGAATCTTGGTAAGGTGAACTGGGGTGACTTTTCCTAAATAGTTTTCCAATCTCCCTTTACGCAAATGTGGATTTGCTTCTTATAAATTCAACCTTACCAATTCCTAGCCCATTGGCGTAATTAGTACATAAGTGTATGAACCGAATGGGTAGTAGGACTCAGTGCCAAAAAAAAAGTGAATGCCATTCTTTTCAGTAAGTTACATAAGTTTTTTTGTAAACATTTGATTAATTATCATTTTGTTAGAAAATTATTATCTTGGTATTTTATAGCATTACTAAATAAACTTTAGTAAGAAATTTACTAACAAGTTGACATTATTGAATCATGTTCTGTTACCGCATGGTCTAAGGCGCTACTCCCACGATAGACTAGACTGTCGATGAAGGAGAAGATCAAGGTTCGAATCTCGGTCAGGTGTACCGAGGGTGGTTTTCCAAAATTGGTTCCCCTCTCACTCTAAGCAAATACGGATACACTTCCTATACATATAACCTTCCTAATCCATTAAACCATTAGCGTAATTAGTGTATAACTCGAATGGGTAGTAAGACGTAGTGTTGAAATAAAAAAATTGCATGGACACAGATTCTGCCATTCTCGCTGCATGTCCTACCCTCGGTAAGCTGAGAGATTCTGTCAAATTTTATGCTTTTCTCAGTAATCTTTAAATTATCGTCCTCAGATTATGTTCTCTGTGTGATCATATAAGTAGTATTTTCATAGTTTACTTCTAAACCTCATAAGATGTTATAATAAAGGTCCATTACTTAGAATACTATAATTCTTTAAAAGGTATACTTATCTCAAACTAATTATTATTATCACCCCGTCTTACTACCCGTTCCGGTTATACGCTTTAAGTACTAATTACTCTAATGGATTAGGAATTGGGAAGGTTGAATTAGAGGAAGGGAACCCGCATTTGCGTGGAGGGAGAGTGGAAAAACATTTAGGAAAAACCACCCTCAGTTCACCCGACCGAGATTCGAACCTCGATCTCCCCGTCCTCAACAGTCGAGCTTAACACGACTAGCGCGTTACTCAACTACGCCACCGAGGTGGGTCACTTACGCTATTGTGTAATGGTAGGGTGATTGCGAGATGAAATGGAGGACTTACAATTTAGCGTGGGATCCGAACCACTGTGTAGGCCTGGCTTTCCACACATTCACAAGTTGTGATTAATACAATTCTTGTCAGTGGTGAAGGAAGGGTTCTCAACCTAATCGAATCCGTTATAAACGTAAGTACATTTGATTAAATCTTTAATTAATATATATGTATAATTATATTATTATTTAATATATTTAATAATGTAGTATACAAGTGAATTTATCAACAAATAAAATACCCAAAATATATTGCATAGGAAAGTGATAATTTATTTTATTTTATAATAGTTACTGTAACTGTAGTAAAAATCCCTCAAATATGCAAACTCCATATACTTAACCTGTGTTCAAGAATAAAGGTTGAATAAAATTGATAGCATGTTTAAAAATATATTTTTATTTCAAACTCAAACTATTTTTTTAACATTTGCAATTTTATATTATTATTAAATTATGATTTCCAAAAAGTCTAAAGGATTTTCTCAATCTTGTAAAAAATAAGGTTTGTGAGATCTTATGTATCCAATCAGTAGATATTTACAATTGTTGTTTGAAATAAATGTTAAACTTATCATGTTGGTGGAAAGACATCTTAGGCAATACATCATACATGCCTCAATGCGTTAAGTAACCAACTCTGGCTGTTTTATCAGTTTGAATCCCAGTTAGGTATAAGCTACTTATTCTCAACTTAATTCGAAATTGAATGTGAATCTATGGCTTAAGTATTTATAAGTGCGGTCGCAGGTGTTAGTAAACCTTGGTTTGTGTTGATAATCTTAAAAAAATACAATAATATAGACCTTCTTAAATATCGGAATTGTGTCTACTAGGTACGCTTTTTAATGTGTCTTTATTTTGTTCAAACAGTAAATAAGGGAATGTTAATAATGTTTTATCTTGTTTCAACCTTGTATACAATTTATTAAAGCTATAACCTTTACGCTTTTTCTAATTAGTAATTTTAAGTGCACTGTTAATAATAATAATAATAATAATAATAATAATAATAATAATAATATCTTTTGAATATTAAGTCGTAGACCTGGTATTAGAACGTAATTTGTGTAATTATGTTTTCCACTCATTTTCAATGTTCGATATTATAATTCTACTTAATAGGATTTAAGTTTGTATGAACATTATTTTGATTTTGAATCGTAAAAAGAGAGGGGGGCCGGGGAGGAAGATTGTTTAAAATATTCTGTTTACCTGCTTGACTGCTTCGTATCAAAATCTGCTTAAGGGATCCAATAAAAATTTCGAAACCAATCGACTCAGATTATGAAATGCATGATGTGAGAAAGTCCGACATCTTAACTCAGTTGGTAGCGTGTCTGTCTTCTGAGTTCAGAGTCCCAGGTTAGATTCCTGGCATGGTCGAAAAATGTTTCATTGGTGAAATGTGGTTTTCCCTTTTTACAATGATAAATTAATGGCCGGGGGGGTGGGTGTTGTCTCTGCTCTAGAACAAATTAGTTTATAAGTCGCGTATTGATATAATCTGTTGGTTAAAAAAATGTACGTTAAATACCTCACATGAGTGAAAATACATATGATGTGATTACACTTGAATCAAATTTTTAAATGTAAAGCTTGTGCGTCGTTATTGATTTGTTTGATTCTACAACACAATAATATTGAAAATATACATCGTGACATTAATCTCAGAGTTTTTATTCAATCCAAAATATAATATGCCAATAATCAACGGTTTATAGTTTGTGTTACAAAGATCTATGGATGGATATACTGAACCATTCTCATCTTTTAAATAATTCATAATGTCTTTAAAGGTGCGTGCTATTGCGGGTAAAATAAAACCATAGAATATAGTAATGTAATAATAATAAGAAGAATAAAACTACACTAATATAGTTATATAATAAAATGTGCTATTCATCACGTAAAGTATAGCCTTTGTTTAGGTTCCAGTTTAATATTCTCGCCACTAGGGCGATAAACTTGATTCGAACGTTCACCGAAAATAGAAAGCAGAATCTGCTCGAGTAGAGCAGCAATTTACTCGCTATATGTTGACCCATGATGCATTGCAACGCAAACTTAAAACAGTTGATTATCAAACTTTTATTTTTTAGTAGATAAACAGATAGTTTAGATTGTTGTCATGATAGATATCTTCAGATTATAATGCTGTGTCGTGGCACAATCAAATAATTTCAAATCTTCTGACAACATCCAACGAAGCTGCTTGCTTCTGGCTAAACAGCGCGTGCGTTGTAAAATGCGCATGCGCACTGATTTGAGATGGTTGATTCTGAGATTTTATTGGTTCTCCTGTGCCGAACATCTTGGGCAGAACGGACAAAGTAGAGAATAGTTGAACTTGAAAATAATAGATCACGCCGATAAGGCGGAAATCTTGTAATTAGATTAGAGCTCGTCACGTGACAGCGTTTCTGTTTTACGCTAGTCTTTCGGCGATACACAAATACGAGTTTTTGTCCCAAGACAGGCTAGTATGGAATGCGCCAAGCCTTGGAACTATTTGGGTTAGCAGATCAAATTCCGACTAGGCCACGACTAGTTCAGGATCATTGCTCACCGTGACTTGAATTTTGAGCTACGTTCTTGTGAGAATAGGACAAAGGTTGTTATGAGATCGTGAAGAGTAGTAACTATAGGATGTTATAAGATTTTATTTTATTTATTTATTTACTTAGCACCACGTCTTACTACCCGTTCTGGTTATACGCTTAAGTACTAATTACGCTAATGGATTAGGAATAGGGAAGATTAAATTTAGAGGAAGTGAACCCACATTTGCGTGGAAGGAGAGTGGAAAACCATTTAGGAAAAAACATCCCCAGTTCATCCGATCGAGATTCGAACCTTGATCTCCCCGTACTCGGCAATCTAGCTCAACATGAAACCTGCGCGTTAGCTAACTACGCCACCGAGTCGGGTTATAAGATTAACAATATCCAGTTAGTTTTGGATACTGATTTAGTTACGCGTGCTTGCTTATAGGGCACTCAAATTGTTCTGGGTTCACACAAATTATCAAGTAGTTATTTGAAAGAAGTATCCAATAAACTCATTAATTCACAAGCGTGACTTTCTATAATTTCTGTAACCACCCTGAAAAGTAGTAGTATAACCCTCATAGATTACACTAGATCCCTATCTTATAAGTTATATCACAGTAAGATACCTTACAGGGTAAACAAAGGTTATTAATGATGATTGTATCTGATAAACAAGAAAAGAGATGACTGATCATCCAATACCTGGCCCTGACTACATGTTTTAACTTACTATTGCTTTTAAATGGAAATATTAATCACTTGAGCTGTCGTAGCTTTCAATCAATAGTAATAATTCAATAAAGCTTGCTGGTACAACGAGTTAAGAATGTCATAAAACACATCATATCAGGCGTATAACCCAAATGGGTATTAAGACTCAGTGCTAAAAATAACCATCTGAGCCAGGCATTTTTTGACCCGCTTGGTAAAATGCAAAATGCAAACCATTGTGCTAAGTTCCTCTCTGATATATTAATTCACGAGAAAAGGGCACAGTGAGTCGGTATTTTCAAAAATATCATGTATGCCATTTTTACCAAAACTCGCATTTTATTCCTTTTTTAGTATTAGGCCTACTATAGAAGACACATATTATATGATGCAAAATTGCTACTTTTAAATGTTATAAATTATATAAATGGAAGCTTTCTTTACGATAAAGCCATATTTCAAATGTATAGCCTTTTCCAACAGATATTTGGTCTCGCCTGAAAAAATTACATATTGGGAAATAGGATTTTTAAATTGCCGTATCAGTTATGAAAATTACTATAAACGTGAAACCTAATGTATCGTTCTACCTTGAGTCAGTTACTTGAATACCTGTCATAAGAAGAAATGCAATTTAAGCTTGATAATAATAATGTATATTTATTTAATAAGATAAAATATTTGAAATTACACAATTTTAAATATATTGCTAAATATTCTTCTTTTCACACTTCACTGAGAAGTTTTGATAACATTTTTTTTCAGCTCTTATTTTATATCATTTTTGATAAAAGCGTAAATAAAATATGTGTAGGAGAATAGTTCCAAATCGTCCCATAAATGTTTTGATCCCACATGGATTTTCTATACAACAACACAATGTTTCGCTTGGATGTATCAATCTGTCTCCCATCATTTTGTACTTGTTGGTCATTTTACATTCAATGGGCTTATTAGGGACAGGTTCCGAATAAGCTCTTTATTTAACAAACATGGATCAAAATGATAACTGTGATGGTTAAATATGTGTAGCAATTTATAAATCTAATGACTATCTAATCAATTACAAAGTATTCCCAAATGTTTATGTATTAATCCGTGGATTATACTTGAATATGATTCAGTAATCCACACAATAATATCTAAAATTGATTTTTAAATTTAAATAATGACACACTTATTAGATAGTTTTTATTTTCCTGTTGAAACATTTTACTTGTGACTGTCTGTACTCAAGATTTGTAGGATGCCCTTTGGAATTGTGTAGTGCTTTCATTAAACCGACACCCAAATTTGCATAGTAATATTATTCTGCACAGTGAAGTTGTAATTCTAAATGAGGGAATGCCATCGCTAGCACTGACGTCACATGCATACATGATTACCAGAGAAAAAATATTGTATTACTCAAATAAATAACAACTATGTTAAAGAAACCGTATTATTTTTTTCTAAAAGCAAAATTAAAAATTATCTATACTTCAATCATCTCATACTAAATAGAATAAATTTATTTAACATAAAATTGAAAATCAGTTTGAACTTTGGATTTTATGGACACCTTGATACCATTGGGTTCATGAGAATTTTTGGACAACACTTTCAAGTATTTCCAAATATCTGTTAGCACACATTCTTTCGCACAACTGAAATATTTATTTTGGACACAATTAGGTTAATAATAGGTTTATTTTATTGGCTTGGGTGGCATTTTATTATAGTGTTCTAATGGGTGGCCATAAATCCTTGTAAATTGTTTCTTAGTTGACACAGTCTTAAATGTATCTATTGTATGTGTATTGTATGTGTAGCTATTACAACTATTGGAACACGAGCACTTCCTCCCCTTACTATAAGGGCACATCAAACAGTAGTGTAGCTAACTGAGTCAAATGTATTGTTAACTTCCTCTAGATACACCCACCCATAATTTTAGAGCTGTCTCATCAAAAATGGTATAGAAAAGACTAGAAATTGAAAATATTAAATGTTTATTTAAACACTGTATTAAAATGGTGTACAAGTCCCTAACATTTGGTATAAAGCTCCTATTGGCTGATATGTACCCACTTGATTTTAAATATACTTTTATTTTATTTTTGCTTGTGCGATTTTTAGCTTAGTTTGTGTTTCCTAGTGTTATTTATTTCGAAGTATACTTTTCTTTAGCAAGGAACTAAATGTTTATTCAAAGATATTATATATATATGCGAGAAGAATTAATACACTTTTTAAAATATTAGTGATTTTATTCTAATCCATTCTTTGTTGTTCTAGTATTTGTTGAGTCGGTTCCCAATACATTTGGAGGAATAAGGCCAATTCTATTTAAGTAGACTACTACATGCTTCAGTTGACGGATGGTCTAAAACGTAAATCTTACAATTGCCTGGACTTCCAATGACGGGGATACCAGGGTTAAAATTCGTGAAGATGGTTTTACTTTAATTGTTTCTCATTCTCCTTCTACACAAATGTGGGTACACTTTCTAAAAATGTAAACTTTCTCATCCTAGACATAATCGTATAATTAGTTCATTAGCGTATTACCTGAAGAGGTAGTTAAAAGAAGTGTCAAAAAATTAAAAATTTCCCCACCTCTTAGTAGTAACTGAGTTATACGCCTCTATATTTATTAGGCCATTGGAGTGGGTAGGGTCTATAAGGAGATTGAGTTGAGTTGTGACTGTATTGTTGTGGAGAGAGGTTGGAAAACCGTTTAGTAAAAATACACCCTCAATAAACCTAGCCTAGATTCCATTCCTGGACTCTTGGTCAGCGTAATCCCAGATTAAATGATCTTGACCTTTATACCACGTGCCTATCAATGCGGGCATCTTAAATTTAACTCTCAACTAATTAATACCAAAATATAACCGTGGGTAGTAGGGTCGTTAGGTCAAATGCAAATTAGTTCTCCAATTCGGACACACCTATGATCCGTATATTATGCTACACCCCGAAAATGAAGTTGGCCGTTTCATAAATTGGGCTGGTTCCTGACCATTCCGTTAACTGGCCTCTTCGCACCTCCATATGAGGATCGGGCTAAATACTCGTCTGGTTCATGAAATGGGTAGAACTCATGCTGCCCAGCTCATGGAATAAACTAGTTTTTGCCTGGTCCAGAGAAATGGACATGCGAGGAACCGGTTTGGTCCAAACTTTTAATCGTTTTAGAATAAAAGTTTAGGTTTAATTAAGTTGGGCTGGTTCAGAGTCGGTCTGGCTCATCTTCAGGCCCTCGGTTGGTATTTAATATCGATATTAATCCAGTGCGGTTTTATTTTAAAAATTAAAAAATAAGTTATTAAAGACAATACAATGCGTTTGTTTATATTATGTTTCCAATAAAGAATATACACACCCGCCAAGCCACAATCAGGATTCTTGACCGGGGAATAGAACTTAATCTAATATAATTAAATCATTTTTAATTGCGCCTATAAAAACTAAGCTTAAAAATGACTTTAGTATCACAAAATCAGAACTAAATACAAATAGCCAGCTGAGAAAATAAATTTAGTTCTCACAATTTAAAATAAATACAAATATACATTTGTGTGAAATATAAAAAATAAAATGAAAAAATACTTCCTTTTAAATATAGCTAGGATATATTTTTACTTTCTCGCTTTCATAAAGGTAGAGAAAGTATTGTGATTGTCAAAAAAATTGAACTCAATATTTTGATGAATATCGACGTTTCATGACCCACCGAATCCGAAAAAGTAGTTTTTTAATTTCCGTCCGTCTGTCTATCTATCTATCTATACCTCCAACGAGAGATTAACTATTTTAATGATCAGGCTAAAACTTGGTATCTATGATTTGCATAGAGTTGCCCTGTATGGTTTTTGGAATTGGATATCTAACCCTAAAATTAAGGGTATCTTACTAGAGGGCAAAAATAGCAAAAGTAAATTTTCTCAAACTCGGCTCAAACGATTTAGATTAAATTTCATTTCTAAACATTTCTAAATATTCTAAAAGAAATAGTTACTCTCAATATTTCGGCAAAATGACTTTAAGGGCGTCGGTCTGATGCGTAGATTAATTTTTTTTTTATAATATCTCCTAAACTATTTAATATATGAAATTTCTTATCGTTATAAATATGTAGGTCTATTTATAATACGAATGGTTTATTTGAGACATATTTTTATAAAACCAATAACTTTCAAGCTATATGCATAGTTATATATATATATATTTTTTAACTTTTCGAACACAAAAGGTAAAGTATTGCGACCGTAGAAAAACTAACCTGAAATGTTGATGGATGTCGACGTCTCATGACCCCCGAACCCTAATTGTGGTCTTTACGATGCCGTCTGTCTGTGTGTCTGTTTAATTTTAAAATTAAGATTAGTTTAATAAAGGGCGAAAAGAGAAAAATCAATTTTCTAAAAATCGGCTCCAACGATTTTGATTAAAATTTGTATCTAGGCGTTGATTAATATAATAAATAAACTGGCTATTATTTTTTCCCCATGAAAATAAATTTTATGGTACTTTACAGAAGGAGAAACTTCCGTATCTCCGCAACTATTTGAGATAATAAATAGCTTTTCATTTCAAAATTGTAGTACTATTAAAATAAAAAAAACTTTTATATGAAATATATTTTTAAAATCCAACAGTTTCTGAGATATTGGTAAATATATAAATACAATTTTATCAGCTTTAGTTTACGAGATACAACTTATGTTTTAATGCACGGTAATAATTCTCCAATGCCATAGAGTAATTAAATATAAGTAAGTGCTCTCAAAAATTTGATGTTGTTTTTCCTTAAACCTCTTATGAGAAATGTTTGTACAACAATGATCTATATCCATTTTAGACTCAATAATCAATATTTACATTTTTTATTGGTCAAAATTTATAAATGAGGAAATTAATAGCAATGCGATTGCATGAAGATTTGCAACACATAATAAAATGTCGAAAATTTTAACCGGAAGTTGAAATTTTAATACGAAGTGTTGACTCTTTTGGACCCAATATTGATCTTTTTTATCGGTCCAAAAATACAAATAAAATACAAATAAAATTATAAAATATAAAACTGGGACTAAAAAAAAGTTCTATATAAGTATAGTATAATCTATGCTTGGATTTGCTAGTGTATATTATATCATATTATTTAGTATGACATATATTACGAGTTTTGAATAATTATCTCCACTTTTAAACAATAGAGCGAGAAAGTCCGTGTGGAGTTCCGTACCATTTATTTAATTAATCATTGAAAAAAATATAATTATGGAGAATATTAGAGAGTATAAAATTGAGTAAATAAGAACATGTTTTTAAAGCAGTTCAGAATGTATTATAATAAAGTGAGAAGTTATATTTTTTGCTGTGTAACAAAACATTAGAAAAGTTATTAGTTGATTTACATAATTGCCAATGCTAACTGTACCGAATTAAATTTATAGTCCGTGAACAAAAGCCTCCAACAATCCTACGAGCAAACGCTACGAAAAGAATAACTTTTTCTTGTCAAACTCATAACTTAGTCTTAGCTCTTTATTTGATGCTGCTATTTCATTTATTATTTCATTTTTGTTAAGATCGCGGAACAAGTCTTTTTCAACGTAGATTAACAATAGTGGAGACAAAAGAATTTGGCTTAAGAGAGATCTTAATTATTTTTTGAGAACTTTAAATTTAGAAAAGACTCTCTTACACGTAACTTGCTTATATGGAAGAGTAATTACAAATTTGAAAGCAGCGTACAGGTGATTGAAGATTCCAAATTGTGCTGATATTTTATGTAAAACTAAAAATGCTCAACACCTATGGATATTTATTGGTCTGGAATGCTCATTAATACAATGTGAAAAAATTAACCTCCTGGTCTTTGATATCACCAATCTCGTCCTAATTTTCAGACTCACTACTAAAACCCCTGTCACCATCATAACATGACATATTATTTTTATTATTTGAGTGTGAAGGTGTAACGACTATCAAACTGTTTTACTACCAAAATCAAATTATATCTGCTAATACTGGCCGGTTAAGAAATTTTAAATATACCTTAACTCGGAAAATCATCTACTTCAAGTTCAAAAATGACTTTATTTTTTAAATCCAACCATATATAAATAGTCAAGGAACAAGTCCTTATTTTGAACACACCCTTCTTTGATGCTTTCTTAGAGGTTTTTAGGATTTTAAACTAGATAGTTTTGTATCATTGGACAATTTCTCATATTGCATTCTTTTATGATTTGAATTCATATTTCAATAAAATCATCTTGCATATTTACAAGAGTGTAGTGTTTGAATTTTGTTTGAATAGTTTGAGCAAATGTTTGGCATTTTTTCTTACGAGTTTCAAGAAATACGATAGCATATATATGCATCAATTTTGCTTTAATTTGCTCCAATGATATTTCAACTGCGTGCCATGCTTTTAGACAGTACCTAGATTTCGTTTGAAAAATTACTGATACTAGAGAGGTCACATAGTATAAATCTAAAATAGTTGGTGCCATCAGTACATTTTAAAATTGGCTCAATTTTTCAAGTAAAGTGTTCTGCAGTAGGAGCTACCTTCCTTCACATCCACCAAAAAAGAAACAAATGTCAAAAAATCTCCTGAATTCAATTTCAGTTTCCTTAAAATCCCCTATAGAAGGAAGAGTTTTCTGTTTACTCCCCTAATGCGTGACTCCTCTCGTTTATAAGTGATAAAACATGATTGTGCGGAGTGTCCCTCCTTCATTAAGATTTTAGCGTATAGCCTGAATGGGTAGTAAGACTCGGTGCCAGGTATTATTATTATTATTAAGATTTTCACATTGTCATTCTTTTATGAGAGTTGATTAAAATATTATATGACTCTTCGACTAATCCAAACAATCTTCCAAGTAGCTTAAAATTAGCATTGGAATAAGCTATTACAATATTAAGGGCAGGTGTGTAGATCAAGGAGGGATTTTTGATAATTTAAATAGGCTTGAACGTCATTGGATGGACCCTTCATGCTACTCGCTCCGTCAAATGCACTAGCCACAAAATTTGGAATAACCAATATATTAAACTCTGACTCAAGCTAGTAATTATTTACCATTAGAATTATCTACTACAAGTCCTGACAATTTCAGCAACATTTAGTATAGTTTATCATTATCTACAAAAATAACATAAAGAACTAACTGATACATCCATCCATATTTTGTGCTAGCTACCATCAAACTATACATGGATGATTCGCAAAGATTTCTCAAAATTAGGTTTTGATCAAAAATTCCAATCACTTTATTCGTTTGGTTAATTAAATTTTTGTATTAAAATGTAGCCAGTGAACCGCTTCCTAATTTTACTTTAGCAATTAGCTTTCTTTTTTCTTTCTATCATAAATGCATTACTTTACATGATCTTGCAGAATATCATAATCAGCTACTATAAGAACTAGTTCTAGGGAGTTTCCATGATTCATGTACTAACCTAATGTGTACGCCATCTCTTCTTCTGTGCTATACTTAATACAAGACAACTACCTAGACCATAATGGAATGGGGTCTCGCATTAGAAAATGTCCCATAATATCCCGGTATTATATTTAGTATAGCGCCACACTTGAAGCATACTAAGGGCCAGCTTCATAGTCAAGTTTAGTACGCCTCAAGTGCAGCGCTACACTAAATACAAGACGACACCTACCTAAACTCGAATGGAATGGGCCGTTCTCTCATAGGAAACTGGCCCATTCCATTCTGGTTTAGGTAGGTGTCGTCATGAACTTAGTGTAGCGCCGCACTTGAGGCGTACTAAATTTGACTATGAAACTGGCCCAAAGTCTAACTATTAAATAGGTTATTTCTTTTTCTGGATTTGTGAACAAGTCTCAAACTTTGATTTATTAATTTTAAAGAAAGCACAAGTTAAATAAAATCTGAAGAAAAATTGAAAGTTTTGAAACAAGGTTTGGACTGCAGTTTGGATTCTAATCACTAGATCAGAAATCAAAGCTTAGGGTTGATAGTGCTTATCCCATTATCGACTCTCAAAACAAAACAAAATAATACTGATGATTGTTTCATACGATTATATTATTTTTACTTGATATCTATTAAACATAAAACTCGTGACGGTTAATGTCCAAGGTTACAAGTATTACTGAAATGTAAAAAGACTTATTGTTCATGTTAATAATTATAGGATATATTGGAGTTAATTTATTTCAAGTTGGTGACCTGGTGGTCTAGGGGTAAGGTGTTGGACTTCTGTGCTAGGGTCGGTGCTTCAATCTTCGGTCCTGGCACAGATTTATCTGATTTTCAAACCCTTCCTTCACCTCTGACAAGACGTGTATTAATCACAACTTGTGAATGTGGGGAATGCCAGGTCTCCACCGTGGTTCGGATCCCACGTTAAACTGTAGGTCCTCCATTTCATGTCACAATAACCCTACCACAACACATTAGCGTAAGTGCATATAACCCGAACGGGTAGTAAGACGCGCTGCTAATAATAATAATAATAAGAAGAAGAAGAATAAGAATAATATAATTCAGGTGGGGTTGAAATTTTCCGTTCAGTAAATCAGTGAAATGTCCCTGTACGATTAGTCCTTGGAGCAGTTTACGATCGATCTCTAACATTCTGTCCTGACTATCCAAGAAGAGGAATTTGAGGGGGAGATCACAATGGAGGGATATCCTGTTTAGAGGAAATGCCATAAGGGAAACCCTATTGAGTGAAACTCGGTTAGGGAAAACCAATTGGAAGGAAACTGTTTTTTTTGTGGTCAAATAAATGTGGGAAGACTTTTTTTTTTCTTTTTCCAAAGTTCACTCTAATGGACACCCAAGTTACAAGGTTCCTTGAAAAAGAATAATTTAAAAAGCACTTCTTTTTTTTTTACTTCCTGGCGTCTCATCTCGAACACAATATGAGTATATTGTATTCGAGAATTTGTCTCCTGGGAGCAAACCGTATGTCTTAACGCATCGTTGCTCATTGCCATTAGGTGAGATCCCATCATTTCGAACCGTTAATTGAAATGAACACGAATTGAATTAAAGGGGTTCAAATGGACCTGCCTTGTTTTGAATGTTTGGGGTGAGGGTGGGGGGGTGTGGAGGTGTTAGGGATGGACCAGTAAGCCTGTTCAGTTCTAAATGGTAAGTAGATCAGTGACCTGTCATCAGATTAGCAGCAGCCAACATAAAAATGTTGCCTACCGATGGGTAGACCCTACCCTCGTAACCTGATCACCACTCATCTGAAAACTTATTGCCGGGTCATTTGGCTCACCCGACTAGATTTAATCATGATCCCAACGCTGGCTCACGCTTTAAATCTTCCATTAACGTAATATAGATTGCGTTTCCGTTTCGTGGAGTGGGCTACGAGGTTAGGCCGATTGGGTTTTACTATGTTAACACCTTAATAATGGTACATAATTTTTTTTAATTTTTAAAAACCTAAAAAGTGATTCCATTTTCACCGAGAACATGAAATAAAACGTAGGACAGTCACAGGAGGTCGGTTCTTGAATCCTGACTGGGTTTACTGAAACAATTTTTACTTAATATCATCCCACTTTTTAATCATCTAGATTCTACCTCCTTAATACCCATCGCTTTAGCATAAATATTTAGACATTCCGGACTAGTAATAATACGCGATTAACGTAAACAAAATATAGCCAGTGATAAGTTATAAAATAAATTAATCTAAGCGGTACATATGTCATATTAAAGAAATAATGTTGAGTAGTAAATCTCTAATATAAAGTTTGAACATAATTATACAATTCACAATGTATTCCGCTTATATTACTTAATGTATATTTTAATCGATATTGAGGGTATAATTTATATAGAAATTTAAAAATTACCAGACGCAAATATCGTATATATTGTAAATGTTTAGATTGGTTTCAATTTTATAAAAAAACAACTATATTTTCAGAGAAAAAAATATTTCAAACTGGTTCTCATTTAGTTCATTTTGGATGTATCAGACAATCGAAGCCTCAATATCACAAAACACAGAGAGTTACTTGATGACTAAATATTCTAGAAGCTTGAAAACGCTCGTTTCAACATGAGTAATGTCATTAGTTTGGGCGACATTTATCTAAATAATTGATTTTTAGAGAAGCTTCAAAATATCTAAGTCAAGTTTTAAAATCAAATATCTTTCGATTCGACTTAAGGTTGGATTGTAGGGAACGTGGGAAAAGGTGTTTTTACACTTTTCATAACTAAACACATTTTGGCCAAAATAAAAAAAACCATTTCTCCAGTAGAAATGTATCATTTAATTTTTTCACATGTTGATATCAACAGTTCTTGAATATACTCTACTAACATAGCGGCATTAGATGAGAAACATTTTAAATGAAGCAAGAAAGAAAACGCCATGAGATTCCAGGGCACCCTTGGTAAATATTCAACAGCTGTTGTTATCACCATGCGAAGAAAATTAAAATCCATGACTGTACTAAAACAATATTTGATTTAGTTTGGGGAAAAAAATGCTATAAAAACTGCAAAAACACCTACCTTTTCTCGCGTCCCCTTTCCAGCCACCATGATAAGTTATCTTCTCACACGTTAATTATATTATTATTATTATTATTATTATTATACTATAGAGCCACATGGCTGACTCACTCACTTACATTAATGTTCACCCACTTCCAGATGAGCTAGAAACTTGATATTTAGCAAACTTATAGCTTCTAGCCGGTTACCGACGGGAAAATCCTAAAAAGTTAAAAAAAAAAATTTTTAACCCCCCCAAAAAATTCAAAATTTCGGAGCAACTTTAAAGTTGGTGCGGACCTTTCTTTAGAGGTCGCTTGTGGCTAAATGGTCAGACCTATAAAAAAAACTGCTCTGGAATTACATTATTTTACATCCATTTGCAAATAAAACTCACTTGCGGCTTGGGGGTGGAACCCCCAACGAGCAAGGCGAGTACCTAATATAAGAGGGCTTAATTAGAGTTTAACTTACGATTTTATAAATCTTTTTAGTATTTAGATTGTCCTCATTTGCAATTTTTATGACTTAATTAGTGAGCCCACCATTTTGCATAATGGTTTAAAGAGATGCTTAGCTAAAACCATTTGGTTCCAATAATATTGTAAGGCTTAACAAGTTTTTATTCCCACATTCAAACCAAATATTTTAATAGGTGGCGAATCATTCACTAAAATACAATGATTTAAAACTCTTGGCCGTAACGGAGTCTTTATAACGACTATTATTGGACACGTGAGTCATATAAATAATTATATTAAATTACTATATAGTTTACTTCACATAGGTGTATCAACTATAATCTAGTATTTTTTAATCGATCATGTACTTTTTCCTAAATTATAGCTGTTAATAATTTATTTTATTAACCAAATCAATGAACTGATAATAAAGTTTTTTCACTTTATTTAAAATTTTAAATCAATAATTATTAAATTAATTGTTACCCTCTTCGGTGGTTACATGGTACAAGTCATAACTCTAGCAATATTCGGAACTGTAGAATTCAACGAGATCATGGTTTGAATCCTGTTCGAGTGTACTCAAGGGGGATTTCCCTAATTGGCTTTTCACTATCTCTCCCCGCAAATTTAGTAACGCTTCCTCTAAATTTAATATTCATCATTCCTAACATATTATTGTATTAGTATGCGCATTAAACCCAAACGGGAAGTAATATGCGATGCTAAAATTAGTTTGGGAAATATTTCAAATTATTGGATCAATAAAAATATACTTTTTTCGTCGATTCAAATCAAATACAATCGAATTTGTATACCAATGATTTGAAGCGATCATAATTTAATTTACACTAACAATTTTAATAAATATGTATTTAATAATATTAATAATTTATTTTGACAGTTACATTAAGCAAAAATAAAATTTCTTATTTGATTAAAATATTTAAAATTTAGATTTTACGGATAATAATAAATTTTAAGTGAGGACAATTATTGCTACAATAAATAAGTGCTGATAAATATAACATACATATACATTCAAAGATAAACACCTAACACCCTAGATATGTAAATAGTTCGTCTTCCTACTGTGCTAATATCCATGGGTTCGATTACTATCTTTGTCGACAAAATATATAAATGAGGAAACTGGGGTTTCCCCTTTCATTGTTATTATTGGTAACAAAACTGACTTGGTGTTGTGTATGTTTTGGAATTAAATTGTCATGTAAGTATTGTACAAATATAATCAGTCTATTATGATAAAACATTAAATACTTCAATAAAATTTCAAAGCTCTATTCAATTATGAGTTTTAAAAAATTGTATTAAAATGTGATTGTTTTAAAGATTTAAAATCTTTGAGTAAAACTTTAGTGGGCAATTTCATAGGTAAGATAATTTTATTGGAAAATAGACTCAAGAAATCCTATTAATAATTTATTCCAGAGATTATTTATTTTGGGAAGGGACCGAAATTTAGAAATTAATTAAACATTTACATTCATACATCCAAAGTTAATGAAACGTTTGAATTGATATTTAAAATTTGAAACAATCTCAGAATATTTTAACTATCAGTATATCTCTTATATATATATATTATATATATATATATTTATATATATTTTTATTCAAATATATATATATATATATTGATTTATACAAATATATTTATATTTAGTCAAACTTTAATTAAAAGGGACTAAAATGGCATTCATATGACCCACTAGATCTGATTTTATTGTATTCATATATAAACTAGTTTGATTTACAACTTTAACATGTAATGAATAATATTAATATCTATAAAATAACACTATCAAAATGGTAAAATATTATCAATTTAAGATACAGAAAATTTGTTTATATCTTCTAAAAGGTTCTTATTATGAAATCTGTGTTGTATAAATCATTTAACACATTATTATATAATAATAATTTAATTAACAGCACCAGTGGCCAGGTGGTAGAGGGAACTATAGCCATACTTGTACTGCACAAAGTTGCATTCAAGGTGAGGCAAGAGTTCGATACCAACAGGATAATCTTGGAGAGGAATGGGGATATTGGGGGGGGAGGGGAAGGACATTATCTTACTTGTGTAATTTTCCAATTTTCTCACATAGTAATATTGTTTCACCAATAATCTAAAACTGTTTAATTCTTCCACAAAATCTAGAATAAGATGTGAATACAGCGTTTTTTAATCTTACTTAATAAAAAGACTAAGAAGCTAAGCATGTTTACTATATCTCCTAACAGCACTTTAGGCTATGTGATATACAATTGCAACTAAATACAACCGATTTTCATGAAAGGCAAAATTTTTCTGAGTGTAGATTGTTTAAATCATAAACAAATAAAAGTTGTGTGGCTTTAAGTGGATCGTTGAAGAGGGGATGAAAATTAAACGAAAAAAGTACACTTATTTGCACTATTATATGACGAAAAACTTTTTGGGTAAATTTAAACAATCTTAATTATACAAGGATAACAAATTTTTTTTAAACTTATCAAAGATATTTAATTTAGTTTTCTAATAATATTATTCATAACTATATCTGAATATCTACCATTTGCGTTAAGTGATTTGACGAGTATACTTTATTTTATTTTAAAATATTTCTAGACACATGCGGTGATTCGCAAAACAAATATTTAATAAATGCATAAAATACAATTTGTATGCAAATAATATTAGATGTATCTATTAAAGCTAATTTATTTTTATTTTGCAAATTAAAATAATTAAAAAACTGCAAAAATTACGGACTACCCTTTCCTTCCATACCAACTTAATATACAAGAACATAAAAGCTTATTAAATTATGTGCCAAATAGATAAAAGCTTTTTTTACTGACAAGCATGTACAAGAATTTTAAAACTTTACTAGCTAGCAGTTTGAGCTACACCAAATATATCTCAAATTAGAACGTTCAACATCCGGTTGTCCACCTTTTGATAATTAATCATTGTACAATCTTGAGCTAACTATGGCAATCCCAAAACAGTATTGTAAGATGAATTAAATATTTGAGTCAAAATATTATCTTTTCCACAAACTGAGTGCTCAAACAAACGCAATTAATTAACAGAGCAATCTAAACCTAAGTACGATCATAAAATAAGACAAATTATCTAATAAATAGTGTTACAGAAATATTTCAGAAAATAGAGCATTACAGTTCACTAAAGAGCGTACCAAATAATATTTTTGTTACAGAAACATTGACTAATAAGCATAATAGTTTTTCAGAGAGCATCATGGTTTCACCAAGCTAGTTTGCCAGAACAAGTTAATTTTAACTATTATGTTGCTGGCGTTAATATATCTTTCGATTTCCAGCTTTATTATCGAAATGCTAATGGATCTCTTTTAAGATAATCTTTATTTTCTCATTTCGTTTATTTTTAGATTTTTATGTCTGCCTAAATCAAATTCCAGATTTCTACCATATCGAGAAGTTTTTTAATTATCCCTTTCCTTCCACCTAGTCAAATTCCACATTTTCCAGCCTGTATGGTCATTTTGAAGTTGTCCTTTAATAAACTGGGTAAATTAAAATTTTCCTTCATGCCAAAATAAAGATTTTATAATAACTTTGAAAACGTTTTAAGCTACTACGTTCACCCCCCTCTTCCCACTTTTTTAGTTCCCACATTCCCATTTTAAAATTTTAAGATTTACATTAACTGCATCTTAATTTTGAAATTTATGGTTTGAGTTGGTTTTTATACCCACACTAAATATATAAATCTTCTTCCACACTAAAAAGTAATGAATTTCTAAAAAAACCTTTTAGTATTTAGCACTTATTTTGTTATTTAAGTAATCCCTCTGCATTCCTAGGAAAATTAAATTTTCGGTCTCACATTAATATTTTTTTTCTTAACCCTCCTCCCCTACTTCCATATTTTCTTTATTTGAAATCTTAAGTAATTTATGGTTATTTGGTGTGGTAAATATATCTTCTTTCCAAATTTCAGTTTTCTACTACACAGTGGCTTCTATTAGTTTTGGAAATTTAACCAACTCCTACCCCCATTTAAACAAACACCTCATACTTAGAAATTTTAAGACGAATATGGTTATCTGGAATTGTCCTTTTACCTGAATGCTATATTTAAATTTTCTATCAAGTCTAAAATTGTTTTTATATCCCCTTCCCCTGTTTTCCAAAACATACCAACAAAAAATGTAACATTGTCACCCCTTAATATCCACCTGGAGTGGACTTTTATTTGGATACAGCGTTTCAGTTTTCTATCACTCTGGGTAATATTGGTTTATTATTAGTTTTTGAAATGTAGAACCCCTATACCTCTTTTCTCCAATTTAGCTCTTATAAATCTCAAATTTTAAGATTATTTTTTTATCTGGAGTTGTATCTCTACCATTCTGCCAAATTTTAATTTTATACCAACATTTAAAAGCTTTTTTCTAATTATAGGTACACCATTTCCAAGCTGCCCATTTTGAAATATCCAGATTTTAGATTTTTCTGGTTATAAGAGCAAGTCCGATATCTTCCTGTCAAGCATCATTTCAAGTTTTCATGCACAGGGGATGGGTAAACACAATTATGAGTGAGTCATTGAGTAATACATCTTTCTGCCCCTTTAAGCCTTCCTAAAATATAAAGCACGAAATTAAAAAGTCCCTCAAAAATGTATCATCCAATTTTAGAAAGGAACATTCAATTTAAATTTAATTTCTCTAAGTCTACTGGTACAAAAGAAACACAATTTAATTTTTAAAACTTTCAATCCTCCTTTATTTTATTCCATAAATGTCAAATTTCACCAAACTCTGTTTTTATCTCTTGCCTAGGGTCTAAGAAGTGCATTCACGCCAAATTTAAAGTTTCCAGGCTCAGCGGGAAGGGAAATATGAGGCTGAGTGAGTTTTGTCTTTTATATATAGAAATAATGAGCTTTAACAAAGCTTATCTTAAAATAATGTATAACAAGCCTTTACACACACACACACACACACAGACACATATACACACATACACATTCATGCACTCGTGTAAGGTTTAATCAGAATATTCCAAAACATCAATTTCCCATCGCTTAAAAAGATTTATTCGTGGAGTTTCAAAAGTTTAGGCAGTGCTTATTCATCTGAATACAATGAGATTCATTATTAACGGTGAAGGAAGTCACTATCATATACAAGCACTAAACTAGAAATATTATATTATTTTTACTAATAATTATTGAAATTATATTAATATTATTTATATGCTTATCTCACCGAATTAAAGTTTTGAATGTGTCAGAAAACCTTCTTCTCTTTTCCATCATGTCTGTTTTACCATAAATCGGAAAATTAAACTGAAATATTTGAAGTCTTTGTAAATCTTGTAATTACTTATTACTCTATTCTATGGCATTAGAATCACGAAAGTTCATTGTCGTACTTACAAAAGTATGACACCTATACCTATCTTGAGCTAGCTCTATCCAGTCCACCTCATTGCATCATATATCCCACTAAATACTTTAAAATGGATATATATTTTGAAATGTTGATACTAGAATATATTTACAGCGAACTAAGTCATAAACATTAAAATAGTTTAGTTTGGAAAATTTTGGTTCGATTCAGAAATAATTTAAACTGGGTGCCTGAAAATTTTTGTTTTTGAAGGAAACAAAAACAATTTGGTTGCTATATTAGAATTTAAGTGACATTTTACTATTTCATAATTATTTATATTATTTCTAAGATAATATAAAGGACAGTGGCCAACTCTAAATCCATATATATCCTTTTACTATCGGGATATCCACATATTTACACTAATGTGGTAGAGATAAGGAAGGTAGAATAGTACCGTGCTCCACGTCTTACTACCCGTCCGGGATATACACATATTTACACTAATGGGGTAGAGATGAGGAAGGTAGAATATTACCGTGCTCCACGTCTTACTACCCGTCCAGGCTATTCACATATTTACACTAATGTGGTAGAGATGAGGAAGGTA
>CABFVX010000039.1:60626-132464 GCA_902151425.1 Timema shepardi | reverse complement strand
GGGAGGGGTGGGGAATGGGGGGGAAGGATTTTAAGCCTTTTGGGGGGGGGGGGGAACCTTGGCACGCCCATCTGGGATACTTATCTCTGCTTCTCTACCATCGGCAAACTAGAAAACACGAGATTAACGCCTTGTGTTTCCAATCCCTTTGTAAAAAAAAAATCTCTTTGGTAAGTCCACTATAAAGCTCTTGTTTGCATATACAGTACCTGGGGAAACTATGCGATGAAAATCTAATAATCCATGTTTGCTAGAGAATTACACAGCCAGAGGGAGAGAGAGAGAGAGAGAAAGAGAGATAGATAGATGGATGTTAGGACAACATGCACATGTAAGTCAAGAGGGGTCAAGGGCAATAAATAGGTACTTGCGTTTTTAAATTTCGCTTAGTGTTATTCACAACCGCAGTCATTGTTTAATGTTTTGTGTCCATGGAGAGAAAGTTAAATAGAAATATAACAGTAAGGATGGGGGAACTATAGTGATGAGAGGGTTTGGAAGGGGGGTAGACAAAAAGGGCCGATTGAGGGAAGGTGAAAAGCAAAGGAAAAAATATAAATTATGTAGACGATCAGTTTTTTTGTTTCTTTTTTTAAATCCATTACGATTTGTTCGCTACCAAAAATGAATGAATTCCGAAGAATAAGCTTAGAGATGATATACGGATATTATAAAGAGATTTCTAGAACAACTTTTAGAAATTATGTGACGGAGAAACTTCCTTCCGTCTAAAGATTCTTTTTTTTAGCAATAAACGCCTTTACACTAATTTTTTTTGTATAATTATGATTAAGAATATTGTGTTCAAACGCTTTTCAAATGCTATCATGCGAATAATCTCTTTGATTGGACTGTGAAGCTCAACACACAATAAGGAGTGGGTATAAATATATAAAGTAAGGTAAGTTATAATTATATAGCTGTGTATGTAATAACACCATAATAAATGAGTACATTCAATGAGTGTTCTTGTCTCGGTAGTATACATATTATTCATATTTAATATTAATATTATATATATATATATTAGTACTGTCTAAATAATATAAATACATATCATGGGCATATATTATTGTATATATATATATATATATATATATTACATTAATTTTGTAAATATATACACAATATCGAATTGCATCCATATACTTTGTATAATATATCATGTATATTTGAGTTATTTTAATTATACAAAATATATAATAAATGTATGATAAATATAAAATATATAACGAATATGTATAAAACATATATTAAGACTATATTATATATATGTATATGTATATACAAAATATATTTATCAATTAAAGTTAATCTCCATAGGTTAGTCAGTAACGTGCATCCCTAATAATTTACAGGTGCTGATTTTCCTAACGTGGTTGGAAAATGTATTATTATGTTGTATTTGGGGCATTAAACTAAACTCCCTGGCGTAAGATTGCAATCCATCCATACAGACCAACAAACCAACCAACCAAGCGACCGCTGTCTGTTGGTGAAGATAGTGCCAACTTCTGCGGTTAGATTGTGTCGTGTGGTCAGAAAAACAAGCTCTTCTGTCTTGTTATCCTAGTTGGGTTTTTTTTTAGACCAGAGCCAGTACTATTTCACTCTAGTAGCTCCTCACTTTTTCTCACAAGGTTGAGTTTGACACCGTTCTAGATTCACTGATTCACAGAAAATCTGGTAGAGCTGGAGATCGTACCCAGTACCTCTGGATCTGTAACCAGGATGTCTGACCAATAGTTCACAAATGAGGTCGTCAAATTAAACGTATCTACTAAATAAATATTATATTTATTTTTGATAAAAACCTCAAAAAATAGACTGCAAAAAACATGGATTTCTAATTCGTAATTCTTCCCCCCCTTCCCAACCTAGCATTGCTTACATATATATATATATATATATATATATACATATATATATATATATATATATATATATATATATATACACACACACACACATACACGAGAATTTCTCTGTGTCCTACTACCATTTCTGGTTATACGTATACATGATGATAATTACTCCAATTAGGTAGAGATAAGAAATAAGAATTTATGACGTAGTTTACCCCCATTTACGTAGGAGAGTGGCAAACCATTAAAGAAAAAACCTCCCCAGTAGACCCGAATAGTATTCGAACCCTAACCTCCCCGTCATAAGCAATACCATTTAAAACGAGAGTGGCGCCTTAGACCGTTTGGCCACTGGTGTGGATTCCTAGCACTGCTGAAGATACTGGTCCACGTAAACGATTTGAAAGGTCAGCTTCCTTTCTCATGGATAGAAATCGACCTCGAGTTACACCTTTTATTTGATTTAAACTAATCTGTTCACTTCTATGCCCCTGTCCCAATGAAGTGTACATTAAACCACTGTGATTGTAGGCCTCAAGGCCGGTACATAGAAACGCTAAGCTAAGCTAAGCTAAGATTTGCTCTGCTAACTCTTTAGAAAAATAGCGGACCATGTATTTAAATGTTTTGGTTCACTCAAAAAGCTAAGCTAAGCTACGCCTTGCTACTCCACGCTACGTCTTTTCCGATTTCTGTCCGGGAATTTTTTCCATCTCCCATCTTGAGCCATCTTACGTTGCGCATGCGCATAACGCAACTTGGGCTCCCGTGTTGAACAGACGCAGTGCTTGTTTGGTTAAAATAACTAAAGAGGCGTTGAAGTTTTGTTTTAAGTTTGTTTCACATGTATTTAATTAATATTTTATTTAGGTTTTATATTTAATAAACGTTTTTATATTAAAATGGAAGCTTTAATTGAACAAGACAAACTTCCATCTGCTAAATTGTATTCATCTTTCAAAACAGCTGCTAACAGCAGCATCTTCTCTTCCTGACTACTATCATCTGAACAAGACATTTTGGAGAACGCCATCATAACTAAACGTCACTGAAGCAGACCAGAAAGAAACCACACTGAGCTCGGGAGGAAAAAGTGAGACCATGCCTAGCTTAGCTTAGCTTAGCAATGAGTGTGAAACCAAACAGACAAAGTCTTAGCACAGCACATCATAGCTTAGCTTAGCTTAGCTTAGCATTGTGTGTGTATCGGCCTTATTGCCGGGAAATTGATCAACTTAACTTCTTAACGTAACGTTCACTTAAGTTTCAATTAACTTTAAGAAAACAGATGTTTGATCACGATTCAAGTAACTTAACGTAACAACTCGAGCCAAACATCTGCACATTGCAGATAAAGTATATATTTTGATCTGTGATTTGTACTATTTGTAAAGTGTTTATGATCTGTGAATGTTTACTGTTTTATATCGGTATAATAAATATTCATCACTAAACTTTTTCTATAAATTTAGCTTTACTATTTTAGTTTAATATTAAATCTACTTTAGCCTAATAATACCATGAGTTGTGAAATATATTGTATATTTTAGTTGGTCATAAAACC
This sequence comes from Timema shepardi, assembly GCA_902151425.1. NCBI lineage: Eukaryota > Metazoa > Arthropoda > Insecta > Phasmatodea > Timematidae > Timema > Timema shepardi. Next base: position 129,035 of record CABFVX010000039.1, on the reverse strand, counting down.
AACAAATGAATTAGTAAATAGCCCTCTAGACGCCACTCCCATAATGATTGGCTGGTTAGATCACGTGATAAATTTAATGTAACGTTAAAGTAACATGAAAGACCTCTCAGGACCCACATTAAAATAAGTGAACTGCATGTGAACGTTATGTTAACTGCATCGTGATCGCTTCCATTTAAAAACACGAGGATAAAATGTACGTTAAGTTACGTTAAGTTAACCTTAAGTGAACGTTAAGTTGATTGTGATCCCGGCATAATACCTAGCAAAGGCAAATCTAGTTGCATAAGTAGAGATTCCGTAATTCCGGTATCAAGTTCAACTTAACGTAAAGAAACTATGGTGTGATCATGATTCGAGAAAAGCACAGACGATGAATTTTGATTGTTTAGAAACAAATTGTCCACTAAAATAAAACACAAGCATTTAGGAACGATTAGTCTGCAATTACTTACAACAAAAGCTTTATTGGATGTACAGAATAAAGTGTAACAAGAGGATACAACGTTTCATAGCTCACGAGACGCGAATAGACTGTACCAAAGAAGTATTCTACATGACATTAAAATAACAAATAAGTTACCTACTAAACAACCGTGATGACACTGCTATCAACATATTGGCTAGCTATAGGTGAGTAGTTACGTGTCATTTTCAACGAATCATTTCCAAATGATTCGTGTTTCACAAAAATGAAACGAATTTGTCCACATTGTGTCATTGATCATTATTCTGATGATGAGACTGATCGACTAACGTTTCATTTATAGAAATTGCGCCGTGTAGAATTATTGCGAGCTGCGGTTTGTGAGATATGTGTGCAGTCATCGCATGAGTTAGAAAATATATTAAATAAAAAAATAAGCTCGTCAACACACAACTTTAATTGAAGGCTGTCTAGACTTTACAGACGTCAGTCAACAAGGGTCGAAATATGAAAACAATTGAGGATGAAATCCAATACAATGATGTAGGTTGTCACACTATAACGTTGAATTTAACTACACCTTTACATTAAAGGAAAAATGAATCCATTAATTATTCTTGTATTGTTCTTGGCTTCTCCCTGTTCATTTTGTTTCCATTTTTCAATAATGATCATTAAAAATGAAGAAAAGTGGATCTCCTTTCCACTTTTAATGAAAGCTTTAAATAACGATTGATTCTAATTAAATTATTGTTATGACGTTAATTTTGTATTCATTTTTATTGAATCATGAATCAGTGACACGTTAAAGCTCGCCCTATCAAATATGTTACCATTCACTTAAGGGTCATATAAAGTGAAAGTTCTCATCTGGGCAACTTATAAGTCAAGTAAACGTTGAATTAACTGCATAGTTATGGCTTCCATTAAAAAAGAGGAATATAACCTTTACGTTACGGGAACATTAAGTGAACGATAAGTTAATCTTGACAGAAGGGGAAGCAATGAAGTGATCTTATCAAGAGATATAAATCACAGATCCCAACCTTGAAATGTGGACTAAGAGGAAATGTGCAAATTAGCCAGCAGTTTGGGGAGACCCACAATGCAAGACAAGAAGTTCTGGTGTTAGAGGGGAGGGAAGGATTGGTCCTTGCGTTGGACGAAGAGAATACCGTGGAAGACATGTCTTAGTGACTGTTAAGAAGGGATAGGAAAGCGAGAGAGAATATATAATGAGAAGGAAACGGAAGGAAACGTTACATTTTGGGAGGCCTTGAAACAGAGCCCGGGGGAACATGAATTTATTTTCCATTATTAATTCAGTAAGTAGAACATGAGTAGAATTAATAGTGCGGAGTGACAAATTCAATTGGAAGCTTAATAAAATGAATAGTGGTTGGAGTTGATTGCAGTGATAGTGAGGCTGGCTATGAACTGAGAGACTGGAGTTGATGACATGGATAGTATAGTGAACTATGAACTGAGAGAAGGGTTGAGTACATGGAGAGTATAGTGAACTATAAACTGAGAGTCTGTGGTTGAATATATTGACAGTATAAAGAGCTATGGACTGAGTGACTGGGGTTGACTACATGGACCATATAGTGAACTATGAACTGAGAGAATGGGGTTTAGTACTTGGAGAGTAAAGTGAACGATGAACTGAGAGACTGGGGTTCAGTACTTTGATAGTATAGTAAACTATAAACTGAGAGACTGGGGTCGAGTACATGGACAGTATAGTGAACTATGAGCTGAGAGACTGGGATTGAGTACATGGAGAGTATAGTGAACTATTAACTGAGAGACTGGGGTCGAGTACATGGACAGTATAGTTAACTCTGAGCTGAGAGACTGGGATTGAGTACATGGAGAGTATAGTGAACTATTAACTGAGATACTGTGGTTGAATACATGGGTAGTATAGTGGACTACAAACTTTTGTCTATCATTCTTAAAACTCTCTGGTATTTTTTCTACCATGACATCTCTTTTTTAAACTTATATTTGATAAGATTGTACAAAATAAAGTCATCCCTATAAATACTTGTATCATATCAAATAACATATTAGTAATCGGAAAATACGTTTTTTAAAAAATAAAGTAATACCCATTTATTCTTGATGTTGTCTCCATTGATCGGGCCAGCCTCAGCCAGCACGTGGACCGAATGCTAAGCTTGTCTGTAATCTGGTTTTTCAGTAAAGGGGAGGTAAATCTACTGATCTCGGTCAGATGTACTGCGAGTTGTTTTTCCTGGACAGATTCCCACTCTCCTTTATGTAAATTTGTGTACATATTTTCTTGTTCCACCATCCTTATTCCTCTTACTCAATTATTGTTAGTATATTCGTATAAACTTGCTTCAGCGGTCGCATGGTCTTTTAATACTTCACTCTCGCAATATACTAGACTACTGATGATGGGGAGATCGGGGTTCGAATCCCGTTCAGGTGTGCCTAGGATTGTTTTTCCTTATTGGTATTCCACCCCTCTTCAATACAAATACAGATACACTTCCTCTAAATTCAACCTTTCCCATATCCTGAACTGGTAGTAAGAAACAATGTTAAATATACGAGTATACCGGGTGAGGCGTTTGAGTTGTCACATTTAAATATTCCGATTACGAAGCATTTTAGATAAAAAAATGTTTGTTATCTCAAATGCTCTCTAATCTCTCAAACACTCGCTCTCTCGAACGTGATATCTCTTGAACGCTTACTCACAAACGCTTGCTCTCTCAAACTACCTCTCTCTCAAATTTCGTATATATACAACTCTCTCGCAAACTCTCTCAAACTCTCGGACTCCAACTATTTCTCATCTCAATCTCACTATATTTAAACTCTCTCGCTCTCAATCTCACTATATCAAAATCTCTCAATCTCACTCTCTATATCTCTATCTCAAACTCACTCTTTCTCAAACCCACTGTCTCTCAAACCCACTCTGCTTCTTAAACGTGCTTTCTCAATTTCTCTCTCTCCAACTATTTCTCTTTAACTTGCTCTCAATCTAATTTTCTTTCTCCAAGCTAATCTCGCCCTCTCTAACTTTCTCTCTAAAGCCCTCTCTCACACGCCCTCACATTTTCTCTCTCCTCTAAAACACAGTATTTTTCTCTTCTCCCATTATTTCTTTCTTTAACACATAAACAAATTTTCACCTTCAATCGCTCACACTCACTCAATCTCTCTCAATTGCTCAGTTTCTTACATTAACTTTCTCACACCTCACACTCACGCTCATTTATTACACTCACATTTTCACACTCACCCACACACTTACACACTCACATACTCAAACACATTCTCATTTTCACTATCACATTTTATCGTTATCTTTATTTTATATCTTATATATAATAAATAAGCCCATTTCCAGTAATAAAAATTACGAGGAAATGACTGAACAGAATTTAAATAACGAACACTCATTTTATAGCAAAGGGAATCAGGAAGCCGATAAAAATGGTGGCCTAAACCAATAACACAATTTTTTTAGCGAACTTTCTATCTTTTCATTCCGTGTGTGCAGTGGTTTATCTATACAATCATACTTTGTTTACATCACCATGGAAATCATGATTTTTATATAGCTGTATATTGGTAAATAAAATATTTCTCTTTGTTTAAAAATAATATCAGCTTAGTTATTGTTACCTGAGTGGCTTGGTGCAATGATTAGATAGATATCTGGGAGAGGGGTCATTTTAATGTTCTCATTGGGGAGAGAAGGGGAAAAATATACGTTTTTGTTCAAATTAAACACCGAAAAATATTTATCAAAGAAAGTTTGATAAGCTTTGATGAGTAAACTTTTAGCTAAAATGTGGATCCTTCCCTAATACAATTTTAAAATACATATTAGTGCAATAATCTGCATCCATTGCTGCAATGACACACTAGTATATATATATATATATACCGTTTTGTCAACGTAGAGCTTATAAAAATATTATTGAGAAATATTAAACGATAATTTAAAATCGTTTAATCGGAATCTTTAAATATTTTGTAGAGTTTACTTTTTATGTGAATTTTCGATATTCCAAACCAAAACTTATATTTTTATTCGAGATCAAGTAGTACTATTACTGTTCTTTCCCCTATCATATGTTTCTCTTTTGTCTAAACTTTGAATACACATGTACCCCTTTAAGCCAAACAGTTCTTACAACCAAAATATTAGAAAATTAATGGAAACGTTCGAGCTTTGATAACATTTAAATAGGTAGATTAATCTTTATAACATTTTTATAGCTGGGTTTGAGCTAGATTATGATATTGGCAGAAAGAAACTTAAAAAAAATATAAGCATATTTTTTAGCGGTCAACATTGCAATATTTAACTATTTTATTAGTTTTATTTAAAAGTATTTTTAATATAGATAAAGAATAACAGTTGAAGATCAAATGATTTGACGTGTTAATACGTAAACAGTGGATCCAATTACTTTTTTTTAGCAGTCAGATAAGTCTCTTCTTATGAAAATTGAACTGTATAGCGTCTGAAGATGGGGCATTTTAAAATACTTATTGACATGAAGGTGGTAAAAATGAAACGTTTGGCTTGGAGGTCAAATCAAAGAGCTATAAAAATCTCGAAATTTAATAATTTTGAAGATCATACAATTAGATAAAAAGTCGATTAAGGACTCATTTTTTAAAAGTGTTTGAAACCAAATAAAACGTTTCAAATTTGTTTGGGAGAGATAACTTGCAATAAACGATTCAACTAATCACTGGTTTGAGATATAAAACCAAAATTCATGGTCTGGGATATAAATTTTTGCACATTGTTTCATGTGAACTTATTCTCATGAAGTATTATATTTAAGATGGTCTGGTGTTATCAGGTCCTGACTTCTTCATTTCACGTTTTCTTAAACATTTTAGATTTATGACGCTGGTGTTTTCCAAATTATTACTCATAAGGTGACATCTTATTTCACACGTTGTTGTACAGCTGGCTGATGAAATGAATACAAATTACGTCTCTATATAAGTAGGCGACGAAACTCTCGAATATTTTTAAATTACTCTAAAGAGGTTCTCTTTGTTTTTTTATGACCTAACTTGGAAGGAAAATCAAATAGCGTTAGTATCACCAGGCCTTTAACAATTAAAAAAAAATTAAAATATTTTCTTTGTACTAAAATTGTTCATTTTTAGAGATTAAAGGATTTCAATCTTGACTCGATATTCAAAATACAATTTAAGATTTGGATTAGGATTTGATAAATATAACATTTGACTCATCTCACCTCAACCCTATTAAAGATGAAACACAAGCCAAAATATGCATACTATTGAAATAAAGACACAAAGCAATACATCCAACCTATTTAACAAGAAAAACAAGCCAATATTCGCACACTATTGAACCAACGTATCAAAGCACTACATCCATTCAATTTAACAAGAAGAGCAAGACAATATCTGCACACTATTGAACCAACGTATCAAAGCACTACATCCATCCTATTTAACAAGAAGAGCAAGACAATATATGCACACTATTGAACCAACGTATCAAAGCACTACATCCATCCTATTTAACAAGAAGAGCAAGACAATATATGCACACTATTGAACTTACGTATCAAAGCACTACATCCATCCTATTTAACAATAAGAGCAAGACAATATATGCACACTATTGAACCAACGTATCAAAGCACTACATCCATTCAATTTAACAAGAAGAGCAAGACAATATCTGCATACTATTGAACCAAAGGCTCAAAGCACTACATCCATCCTATTTAACAAGAAGGGCAAGACAATATCAGCACACTATTGAACCAACGTATCAAAGCACTACATCCATTCAATTTTAACAAGAAGAGCAAGACAATATCTGCACACTATTGAACCAACGTATCAAAGCACTACATCCATCCTATTTAACAAGAAGAGCAAGCCAATATCTGCACACTATTGAGCCAAAGGCTCAAAGCACTACATCCATCCTATTTAACAATAAGAGCAAGACAATATATGCACACTATTGAACCAAAGGCTCAAAGTACTACATCCATCCTATTTAACAACACTAGACCCTTCCTTCACCTCTGACAAGACATCTTGTGAATGTGGGGAATGCCAGGTCTCCACCGTGGTTAGGATTCAACGTTAAACTGTAGGTCCTCCATTTCATCTCTACAATCACCCTACCATTACACATTAGCGTAAGTGCGTATAACCCGAACGGGTAGTAAGACGCGGTGCTAATAATAATAATAACAAGAAGAGCTAGCCAATATCTGCACACTATTGAACCAAAGGCTCAAAGCACTACATCCATCCTATTTAACAAGAAGAGCAAGACAATATATGCACACTATTGAACCAAAGGCTAAAAGCACAACATCCATCCTATTTAACAAGAAGAGCAAGACAATATATGCACACTATTGAACCAAAGGCTAAAAGCACTACATCCATCCTATTTAACAAGAAGAGCAAGACAATATATGCACACTATTGAACCAAAGGCTCAAAGCACTACATCCATCATATTTAACAAGAAGAGCAAGACAATATATGCACACTATTGAACCAAAGGCTAAAAGCACTACATCCACCCTATTTAACAACACGAGAAAGCCAACATATGCAAATGATTATAACCTGAACAGGTATTAAGACGCAGTGCTAAATGTTATATAACTACCTAGGATGGCCACCTAGCACAATTTGACCATTGACCCTGACGTGTAGAGAGTGTGTATTGTGATGATTACGCAATGCTGTTATCGCTCTCTGATTGGTTGTTACGAAATGTTGAAGTCACTTTCTGTTTGGTTGTAACGAAATGTTGATGTCGCTCTCTGTTTGGTTGTTACGAAATGTTGAAGTCGCTCTCTGTTTGGTTGTTACGAAATGTTGATGTGGCTCTCTGTTTGGTTGTTACGAAATGTTGATGTCGCTCTGTGTTTGGTTGTTACGTATGTTGTGTTGCTCTCTGATTAGTTCTCCCTCCCCTCCCCCTGACCACCTTTCAGCAGTTTATTCTTTTCTAAACTTGATTTTTTATGGCTGTTTAGAATTAGGATGGGCCGTTGGAATTTTTTTTAATGGTGTGGGGAGTTTATTGTCGTAGGATTGGGAAGGGCGTTGGAGTTTATTTTTTTGTTATTGGCGAGCAGTCCACGGCGTTGGGCACTCCTCCCCCCAGCATCGCTAATGAGCGCTGGGAGCATCTTCTCTGGCCAGCCGCTTAACGAAAAGTGTGACCACCGAGCAGCTGACAGCATATCACGGCCGTAAGAAACCTTTCACTTCCCATCACTCCCCCCTCCTTCAAGGCATGTGTCGCAACCCCTTATGTGTGTAATGGGTTTTCCCTGTGTCGCAACTCCCTATGTGATGGGTTTTCCCTGAAGACTGGCGCCAACTTGGCGTCTCGACAAGACAGGTATATAACACGAACTTGAATGATGTCGCAATGGGTTTTCCATGATGACTGGCGCCAGTTTGGAGGCTCGAAAAAGACAGTAATAGATCGTGACCTTGAAACCGTAAGCTAGGTCATTGACTCTGGCAAACCTCTTCATGGCAATGGGTTTTCCTGATGACGTCATCGAAATGTCGCATCCCTGATGACTGGTGCCAGTTTGGCGGCTCAACAAGACAAGTCGAGACAAGAATAGATCGTGACCTTGAAACCGTGAGCTAGTACAAGAGGTCATTGACCCTGTTCATGTTTGGTGCCAGTTTGTCGGCTCTACAAGTCGAGACTCATATCTGCTTATCCTACGTGTAAGGGAGATAAAGTTTTTTGAGTGAATAAAACACGATATTTAAAAAAAAATGTTATAAATTAAAGGTTTTACAGACATACATTAAAAGTTTCACAAACATACATCATATTTATTATACACTTTTACATGAATGTCGCATATGTTCGTTCATACGTTTTTCTACAGTGTCTCTTAGATACGTTAGAAAAGTTGTTTTTAGTTCAGAATCCAGCATGTAATAATCCAAATCAATGACTTGACGTGTCAAGTAGGTAGCACTGATAATATCCAGCTTTCTGATTTGCGTTTTCTTCATAGGCTGTTCAAGATCGATGAAATCCGCTGATTCTGTTAGCGTGTGGCATACATCCACGATCAAATCGTTGCAATATCGTGCGATGGGTGTTGACCACATATCCTGGCAAAGGACGGCGACTTCAATGAGGTCCCATACATTACAAATACAGGCCCAGCTAGGTGCTAGATAGGCGACCCATTTGAGTCCGGCGTCTTGTTTCTCGCTGATGATGACATACGGTCACCGCACATGCGTCTCAGAGTGATTTCATGATTAGTCAGACTAACGTACTGAGGAGGTCACGTGTTGCTGAAAAACTATAATTTGACCGACCTGTAGGTGCCCAATTGTTGCCAATCTGTATGGTTAAACACCGCACAAATCCCTCCACATTTTTCTAGCTGAACATAGAGCGTAAAATTAATCTTGACGTTCATGCCGACGATGTCTCCTTTGGCGTCAACTTCGCCCAGTGGGAACAAAGTGTTGAAAATATTGGTGATGGCGAGAGCTTCACCGGCTTTGCTTTGTGGGTGCAAACATCTTGACCTTCTATGATATTTGATCGCTTCGATGACTGTCACGGTTATGGCAGGCACGCTGTCGGAACGCCCCTTTTATAGGCACACGCTGATTGGACAGAGCCTCTTGAGGGGTGGCAGGAATCTACAGTCTTGAAAAAGTGTTGTAATATCTCACCACCTTAGCGTCTTTGCCTGTATGATTGGTGGGAAATAATAGGGTTAGGAAAGTTCTCGTCGGAATATTCTGGGTGCGATAGAGAAGTTACATGAGAAAATAATGGTCGAAAACATCCGAGGCTATGCTTTGAAATTGTAGCGTGCTATAAGACTTGCGGGAAGTGTTTTTGTGCATAAATACCAGATATGACTTTATACGGGATCGAAAACCATAACTATCAAAATATTCTACCACTCCGTTCTTGTCTATAAACATGGCGACCCAATTTGTTCCAGGCTTGGAGTGTAGCCCAGTGTTGATGACGAGAGCGTCACATCAGGTTATTCTAAAGGGTAGTTGATCAGCAGGAAAAACACCCGACCGTACAGAACGAAACCACGGGTTTGTTTGTAGCGTCCGTCTTATGGTGTGCATGTTAATATTCAATCATCCCATCTCAAAGTCCCTCAACGATGGAGGCCGAACAGAAATTCCATTTCCATGTTAAGTAATGTACGCATACATCTAAATCACCCAGTTCCTTGACAATAAGCTCTTTGCTGTCGTTGATGAAGCTCTGGAAATCCACAATGTCGTCCATGATTTAAATGACGAGTGTAAGGGGCAGTAAGCCGCTTACATTAACTCCCATATTCGGTCACGACGTTTCTGTCCTTGTCGATTGGGATGATGTTTGCAAACTCCCCGTTTACGATACAATTGATGATATCGGTGAGAGCTAAGGTGGAGCATACTTCGATGCTCAGAGAGCAAAAGCTCGTCAAATTCCAATGCGATGCAATGTGGGCGGACAGATTAAGTGTGAAATTGAAAGACATGAGATGGCATCCCTTAGGGAAGGATTCCCGTGTGATGTCGCTACCTTCGTTCATGAAATCGATAACCGTTCCGGAAAACATTGCGTGGTAGGACATGACATAGTTGCGGTTTGAAAAATCGGGCTGTAGCGGTTTCGATGGCATTTGTTCCCCGTCCACGTACAGCGAGAAATGGTTCATGACGTAGGTTTGGGAGTTGAACGGGTTTTTGATGGCGTCACCGTTAAACGCAACTTTTGATTAAAAAAAATCCCACAATGCATCGTATGGGTAACTGTCCTGTTAATACATTGTACAGTGTTTTCCCTTGAATACCCGTAGGAATAGTGAGTGTTTTTACTTCCAAGCGGATGATGGGATAAATTTCGGGACTGGTGTTTAATGCTTTGGCATGTTCCAACAGTATAGAAGGTGATACTTTGACACGTTGCGATAGAAGGCCGGATTCGGTGATGTGAACCATATGTGAAGGAGTTTAGGGACGGCCATAAGACTAAGCCCGTCTCTGGAACGGACCAATTTGACTCGAAGTTCGGTGCCGTTCAAAAGGTATTTCTCTTGGTTAAACACGCCACCATGTAGATCTCCCAATAGATCCACCATCTTACTTTTTGTGGTGAGACTGCGACAGGCCTCAAATCCCTTGTTGCAGGCCTTAGCCCTCCTCAATAAATCTGGGGCTGTCTGTGAATCACAGACCTCATGTGTTCTTTTGGCGTCACTGTAGTAATTGAGCAGCGTCTCAATGTACGATCTATTAGCTTACTTGTTGCCGGGGGGTGAGATTAGTTTTTGGTATAAAAATACATCCACATGTGTGAATAGCGAATGCAACCAGTTGTTGAGGGGAGCGATTTTATCCACCTCAGTGAAAGCACCATCGTCGGGTTTCATAATGGCCGCCCTGAAATTGAGCAAAGTCTTTGAAAGATTGATATAGATCTCGTCTTGACCGGTAACGGTAAATTCGATGGGCGAATAATCGGTGAAGGAAGAGACAAGTTTATACTGGAGCCATTGTCCATTTCAAGACTGGTTTGCGTAAGTGGGACCGAACAGAGATCGAGTTAACTGCTGGCACACTTATAGGATTAGGGGGGTAGAAATGAAATTTCAGCTGCCAATATTTACCGCTTCTTTCTTGACCTTTTTACGTCAGGCAATGACAGGAAACAAACCTCGGTGGCTCTTACAACACCCTTTATAGCCTGAGCCGATTAATAGCGGGTCGATCTTCTGCTCCGCTCCTGCGATCGTACACGCCTCTCTGAAAATACCCACTTTTGCTTTTTCCATGAGCATATCTATAAACTTGAGACAGGCCTTCCGTAGGATCTCTACATCTTTCACGCAATACAGTTCCAACTCACGGTTAAAATCAAAGACATAATTTTCTTTGACCAACGTTATACCACTTCTCAAAGTGCTTCTTTCCTTCTTGGTCATCTTGGACAATGACATCGGGAGAAAGTTCAACTAGTCAATAAATTGGAGCGGGCCGTAATGCATGGACATGATTTGCCCACCGTTCATTATGAGCTCTGGAGAACATTTTTTTTACCTCCATCATATATTTAAAAATGAAATTCCCATCATAGCCTTTCACATTATGACCTAGGAGGGTGAAATTCTTAAATTTTGTTGATTTAATTTGCACTATAAATCCAAAAAATTAGGCCATTGTGGTATCACCCTTGAATATGCGAGTCCTATCACCCCCGCATTCAGTGCAATGATGGTCATTTACAAATATATGAAGGCAGGCCTTGCAACACAACTGCGCGACACAGAGGTTAGGTTCATGCAAGTACGTGTTGACCGCACCTTGAAGAAAGGTTTCTTGTCTGCATTCAAAATCATCCAATACAAACTTGAAATTGCTCTTATCCATTGTCGGGTTGGATGGGGCTTGCTTCATATAGCAGAAATGACCAAAAGGACGATGGATATCGCATACTCTACAAAAAGTCTCATAGCACCTATGAGAATATTTTGATCTTTCCAAACTGAAAATTTGCCCACTGACCTCACAAACATTTTTGACATCGCAGACCAACATGCGACCTCTGTAAAAACCGGGATGTTAATGGTTATCAAAACATGTGTGGTTTGTGAACCAACGCCCACAGTCCTTACAAGTCACATTTAGACCTCACCTGCAGACCGTTTTAGCGTAGCACTTTTTGCGCTTGTGCTTATTCTTATTACTGAACGGTACACGGCACTCATGGAAAAAGTACGAGCACTTAAATGCGGCTGTCAAGGATATTATGACATAAAAATTGTTTTGCTTATCGTCGTGAAAATACAAATCAAGTTGGCCCTTAAGGGAATGTTCGGAAGGAGTAGGCCCCTCTTATAAAACATCCCTCTCCCGACGTTCCCTGAACACTGTTATTTTGTATTCGGAGAGGTATGTTTGAAATAGTTTCAGTTCAGTTATTCCACCACCTTTCAAAATATTCACACAGTCATCACGGCATAAATCTTCTGCTTTGTATTTTTGGATAGGATGACCCATTTTTATTTGTTTAAAGGTGTTCATGGCTATGATATCCTGGTTCTCTTTTAATGTCACATATAGCTTAGGTGACAACCTATCCACGGGCAAGACAAAGTGTATCGTTACCATTTTGAATCGTAATGATTCCATTGTTATTAAGGCTATATGTACTTGTGGGAGAGAGTTTATCACATTTATGATTACCCCTCCATGTGGCTCTATAAAGCTGTGTAGCGTGATATACAAGAGGGACGAAGTGACACTGGATCTAAGCTATCCCCCGTTTTAAAACCATACAATTGGGCAGCAAACTGCATCTTTTTTCAGCTCATAATTGAATTTCAATTCCATCTGTTCTTTCAATAAGTAACCAAGATTACCTCTAAAGTCTTTTTGGCCTCTAAAGTGACTTGAAATGCCATATGTTATTCCGATAAGTAACCAAGTTTACCACACCACGCTAATGATTTAATAAATCTAGTTTTAAATAAGGTTTTGGGGGAAAACATGTCTTAGACAAATTGGTAAAATTAGCTATTAATATTAGAGTGGTAATTTTTAATGATCAGAACTAAGTTTTCTATTGGTAGAAATAATTTTGTTTTAAAATTAAATAAAACATTTTTTCCAGCTCATAATTGAATTGCAATTCCATCTGTTATTTCAATAAGTAACCAATATTACCTCTAAAATATTTTTGCCTCTATAGTGACTTGAAATTCCATCTGTTATTTCGATAAGTAACCAAGTTTACCACACAACGCTAATGATTTAATAAATCAAATTTAAATAAGGTATTGGGGGGAAACATGTCTAAGACAATTTGATAAAAATAGCTATTAATATTAGAGTGGTAATTTTTAATGGTCAGAATTAAGTTTTTTAATTGGTAGAAATAATTTTGTTTTAGAATGAAATAAAGCATTTTTTTCATTGAATATTATAATTTAATTTAAATCCGTTACTGATTTCCAGCCTAAAGCTCGGGTCACTTTTTTATTAATAAAATGCGAATAACTTAAAGACTAGGATATTCACAAATTCATCCCAATGTCCTAATTTATCAGACTGACATTTTTAGCCGTGTCAGGAATAAAACCCGGGACCGATAGTCTAGTATACAGACATGCTATCGAATGCGCTAAGGTGGTGGTTGAATTTGATCCAGCACATTGCAAGCACGGCTAATTCGACAGTAATAAATGTCTCTCTTTTCTCTTATTTGTAAAAAAATAACCTTTTATACCATGAATATAAGAGCTAATATTCTCCAAATGGTCAACTGACAAAAGGTTTTGGTATGCCAGCGAAACAACGGTGGTTTGAGGGAATAGAGTACGTGGATAATTCTTGCGTAATAAACTGTCTATTTCCAACCTAATGGCTTTAGTATAGTTACTTGTAGATGGAGCTAAAATATATAGTGGTAAACTTACATATTAGATGGTCTATGGCGTCTAAATCACCCCAAACATCAGGGATTGAATTTCCGTTAGCGTCAGCAGGGTGCTGGGGGCTGAAGGCTGACGGCAGCGTGAGGACGATGGTGGCGGCGTGCAGAGCACCAACCTCTTCTAGAGGGTGCGCCGGTACAGGGCCTATCACTTCGCCGTTTTCAAGAGGTGGCACCCGCACACACTGTTAAATCCCGTGCGGGTGCTACTTTCTACGTCAGACCAGTGTCCAGCTCGTACAGATCGCATTATTTTGAAATTAAATAAGTACATAATAATTACGATCTAGGGAGAAAAAACCACTGACAATTATATAAAATCTATAGCAGGACGTTAATTACCCATGGAAAATTCGCCATCCGCCAAGCAAATTTGGTCCTCGCTAAAAAGAGCTAAATCATCTGGGCTACCCAGCGCTACTGACGCTGCAGGTGGAGGGGGTGCGTCTTCTTTTTGACGGTCTGTCAAAGTAACAAATACAGCTGTACACCAAAGACGTAATAAGCAAAAGAGTAACCATTAAAATATACAAAACGCTTTTAAAACATACCTGAATTAATCAAATTTTCCAGCGCGTCGAAATTCATTATGATGTTTACAGGCCGCAATTATTAATTATAATAGCCAAATGTAATGATTTCAAGGTGTATTTATATTCGCTTCAACGGGGTGTACCCTATGCAGTGACGACTCGTGTATAGGCTCTGCGGAACTGCAGCACCCCCTATTTCCACTTGATATAATCGATAACATTTAATATAATGAGTTCTTTTTTCTTTAATTCTTTATTTATTTTCGTAGTACAATATATAATCCTTAAGCTTAGTGTCATTACTTCAGTAACCATCTCCCAGTTTATGAAACAGATACAAAAATCTTTGTATGGAACTGTGCGCTTCACAGTGCCTGCGATGTGATGTTTTACTGTTGTGCGCATGCGCACATAGGATGGAGGTGAGGAGGAAGGATGGACTGCCAGGTCGAGAGAGTACTGTTTCTCTCACATTGCTAGCTCTGCAGTGATGGTGGAAGGATTTTTTTTACTCAGTGTGTGTTGTGTTTAAAACCCGTTTACAATATTCTTGAATGTGATAAAGTGTAGAAGCGTATAGAATTAGATTATTATTCTGCTTCCAGATATTCTATTTGATTCATTTTTTTCGGTTATTTTATTTAACAGAAGGACTAAATGTGCTTGCAGTATTTTCAATGGAGGAAAATTTCCTCAATTGGCATGTAGATATCAAGGAGAAAATTATTGAACTTTTTGCGCAAATTAAAACAAGAAGAATGGATTTCATTTTTTAATGAATAGATCAAGGTTTAACTGTAACAATTTAAGTTAAAGTGAGTAAAAAGTTTTTTTTTAAAAGATTTCATCCAGTTTCTGAATAAATTTTCTTTTTATAATTTTTTTTTCCTTTTACACAATTTTAAAACAAAGGCTAAACATTTTCTGGAGCAGAACCTCCACTAATTTTAGCTATGAGTCGTCACTGGCCGCATATAAAGGTGACGGCTTCTCATTGGTCGTAAATATTGTTTCCGCATCAGTGATTGCCCGAGCCGAGTAAATTAGCATCTATTTACAGTTATCCGACATTAACGTTAGCTCTCCCGCTGAGGATGGAGCTGTGGCTAAAGGGATCCTATATACCATGAAGGACTGCCGGTCATGTTTATTTCTCCATTAGCGCAAATGTGGTCACACATCTCTCCCCTCTAATGGGAGGAGGTAGGGGATTCGTGTCCTTGCAAGGTTGACAAACGCTAATCCTAACTAAATGCATAAATAATAGCTTTGGCTGTTTTCACATTTCAGCCCTGCGAAAATGACGGTACATAATTAGTTTTATTCTCTCTTTCTCTCTCATTCGGGCAAATATATCCAAATGGTTTTGGAGGGTTTGGCTTCCCACTCGTGTTCAGTTGTCAATAACGCGCAAATGTGGCACACATCTCGCCCTGTGACGTAAGGTGGTTGGTGTTCAATTCCCTTAGAGGGTTACAAACGCTTATTACTTCACATTTAAATCCCTGGCAAATGCTGTTACACATTTCACCTGGTTAAAATCAGCTCTTATCTCACGCTCCCCTGAAGATATTAGTTCGAATCCCTGTCGTGCGTATGTACTGAGGCCGGTTTCCTCCCTCATCGTTCATGGCTTGTGCCCCTGACGTGTAGTAAGACGCAATTCTAAATAACGATAAGCTTAACTTCGTGGCTATTAGCAGGGAGGTAGGGAGGATTGAATCCAGGTCAATCAGGTCGCTCAGCTTCACACAAATGCAGTGACATTTTATATCTTCCTCAACCCTGATATTACTTATGAATTTATGTAGTTATATATTATTTCATCAAAATATAGTTGCACACATTAAAGTCAAGTTACTCAATTCAACATTACCTATGATTTAATGTAAGAGTTATATATTATTTCGTCAAAATATAGTTGCGAACATTAAATTCAAGTTACTCAATTTAATATTACCTATGAATTAATGCAAGAGTTATATATTATTCCGACGAAATATAGTTGCGAACATTAAATTAATTTTTCTGTTGTTATAAGTGGCTTGAGAAATAAAACGGTTGTTTCTTTTTTCCACTTTATCCTTGGATAGCAATCTTCCGTCAAAATGCATTTTATAATTTTTTTATACTTGGATCAATGGTCGCATGGTATAAGGTATCATTATATGGCCAGTGACAGAGTTATCGACGTTGGAAGCAAATTCGGGTACACATTCTACCTGGTCTAGTAAAATTTGGTTGACCGGCAAAATGGTGGGGGCGCAGGAAGTACGGGCGTTCTAACAGACATTAGCTGTGCTAAAGATATCGAGGTTCGAATACGGTTGTGCACGCTATCTAAATGTCAGGCTCATCTAAATCTGGCGGGAGGAAATCGAATCCTTTGTCCCAGAGTGGCCATTAGAATGCACATCTGAACCCGCGGCCTTCAGAAGGCCACTACCGATGCGCAAAGTGGCGTTGGGGATGGGGAGAGGTTAAGCATATCTGAACCAGTGACCCTCAGAGGGCCACGACCAATGCACCAAGTGGCCTTGAAGGTTCATAACTCTTCAACAGGGTCATTTCCACCCTCTTTCAAAATTTATAACAAGTTACGGTTGTTGCAACATCTGACTACCCCACTGAGGAGTGGTATGATGAAGTGAGGGGAGGGGGTGAAGGGAAATGAAGTACAACAGTCTTGCGAGAGGGAGTAGTCAGTGTAATTTAGTTCGTTCTGTGCCGTGGCGATGTAAGGAGGCTGGTGAGTGAGGGAAAAGTGAAAGGGGTATCACGGCCGTGGTACTCTGTCAGCTGCTCTGTGGTCACACTCTTCACTAAGCGGCCGGCTAGAGAAGATACTCCCATTGCTCACTAGTGATGCTGAGGGAGGATTGCCCAACGCTGTGTACTGCACGCCAATAAATAAAAAATAAACTCCAACGCCCATCCCAACCCTATGACAATAAACTCCCCACACCAATAAAAAAAACTCCAACGCTCGTCCCAATCCTAACCAGACATAGAAAACACAAGTTTGGACAAGAATAAACTACTGAGAAGTGTTCGGTGGAGGGGAATAGGGGGACGGGAAAAACCAATCAGAGAGTGAAACAACATTACGTAACCACCAAACAGAGAGAGCGACAACAACATTGTGTAATCATCACAATATACACTTTCTCCACATCAGAGTCAAAGGTCAAAGGTAAAATTGTGCTAGGTGGCCATCCTAGGTAGTTATATACACCCTATTGAACCAAAGGTGCACGATCCCACATCAACCCTATTGAACCTGAAATTCAAGTCACTACATCAAACTCACAGCTTAAAAAATATTCCCCTTTCAGTCTGTAATTGTTTACAAGGTGACAGTGAGTAATTTAATTTTGTGGATGGCACGAAATACAGAAATAATTGAATTAACCTGCTTCCTTATGTCTTTGTACGAGCGTGTTTGCCTTTCTATCCATCTAACTAGATCCTGAAGCACTCTTAGCTCCTGTGGGTAGGATGCGCACATATTTGAAAAGATTTTGAACAAACATGACTCGGAAGTGAATAAAAGAAAAAAATATATAGAGGAGAGTTGTTCATGCATAATAGAAATAATTTAGTGTTCAAATCCACTCGCATATGAACGTATGTACTTGTTTATAATCTTATAAAATTTATTCTGTGCTCCACGTTTTACTACACGTCCGGGATATCCACATATTTAAGATTTGAGATGGATGTAAGAAATGTTGAATTGGGATGAATTGGTCTATTATTGGCGTGGAGAGAGAGTAGGAAATATTTAGGAAAAATAACTTCAGAGAACCTTGCTGGGACTTGAAACCCTAAATTTCTTGCACTGTTTATTCAGACTAGGCTGGACTGTTGCTTGAATCTATCTCCAGTGGTGCACGTGTTAAAATTGTTTGTTTAACAGGGTAAATTAAAGGGTCTAATATTTGGTGGCTGAGTGAGTGGTTCAGGACTTTAGGGTCAGTTTCATAGTAAGACTTAATACAAGACCACACCTACCTAGACCAGAATTGAATGGGTCAGAATATATCTGCCAGTTTTAGATAAAACTGGCCCATGCGTTTGACAGTTACCATGGAACAAATATCTGGACGGATAAAGAGATTCGCCAAAGGCCATGAGGTCAAGTTAAAACAGATCCTCACTTTTCTCGGGCAATATTTATTCATCGCTTAGGCAATATGTATTCATACACACACACACACATATATATAATATATACATGCATACACAAATACATATTATTTATACATACATACATACATACATAATCACGCTTTTCTATTATGGGGTAGGCAAGAAACTGAATATAGCTAAAAAAACTTAATCAATCCTCACTAACTTTAATCACACTTCCCTTTCATTACATACTTCCTTCGCTTCAACAACATCCATACACTGAGTCATACATGCTTTTTTATTCTTATAACTCTTAATGATTCTCGTTTCACACATTCATCAATAACATTAAGTCATGTTTTAGATGGTTGACCCCTTCCTTTTGATCCACACACTCTACCATCATATATTTGATTCGTCACTTAACCCACTCTCATCCTCTCAACATGCCCAAACTAACCTAAGACGCGTCTTTCACATTAACCAATTGTATATGTGTCATAATAGTAATCCAAATTAATTTTATTATTATTTAGCACCGCGTTTTACTACCCGTTCGAGTTATACGCTTTAAGTACTAATTACGCTAATGGATTAGGAATTGGGGAGGTGTAATTAGAGGAAGAAAACCCGCATTTGCGTGGAGGGAAAGTGGAAAACCCTATAGGAAAAACCACCCCCAGTTCACCCGACCGAGATTCGAACCTTGATCTCCCTGTCCTCAGCAATCGAGCTCAACACGACTAGCGCGTTAGCCAACTACGCCACCGAGGTGGGTAATCCAAAAGAAAATTGGTTTATTGTAAGGATGTGCAAAGTTTCGAAAAGTTAATAAAAATACATTTTTTAATCCTATAGAAATGTTGGTATTCTTTTTTGGTTTGAGTCGGATGAATGACATCCCTCCCAAAAGCCAAAACCTGTGTAAAAACGATAATATCTTCCGGGTTCTTTGTTCGGTTTATTCACAATGGAGGATCACAATATCAACAGCTAGCAAGTCAGAAAATAAAGCCTCTGTGTTTGATTCATGTCATGATCACACTTTTTTTTTTTACCAGACTTATCAAAAATACGTTTTGATTAAATTTCCACAGTCTAAAATAAGGTTGAAATAAAATAAAGATTAAAAAAAAATATTTTCAATTTCTTCCAATATGTTTTAACGTCGTTAGTTAAGTTCCAGTCAGGTCCCTCATAAAATATCTTAGTTTCCATATTCTATTGTGACTGGTCTAAAGCATTGCACCAAAAATAAGAACTGTGTCAGTCTCACCCAAATTGGTAGTATGTGGACAAAGGCGTACAGCTAATCTATTATGGTCTAATGCAATGGTGAGATCAGTGTTCAAACTAGGGCCAGATTTACAGAGAGTAATTTACCAAAATGTTTGCCCACTGTACCTATACGAAAGACATAATTGGTATATTCTCCCTAAAACGTGACCTTCCTCATCACTACCACGTTAGTGTAATTATGTGTATATCCCGGATGGGTAATAAGACGTGGAGCACGGTACTATTCTACCTTCTTATTATTATTAGCACCGCATCTTACTACCCGTTCGGGTTATACGCACTTACGCTAATGTGTAATGGTAGGGTGATTGTGAGATTAAATGTGTTTAACGTGGAATCCGAACCACGGCGGAGGACTGGCAATCCCCAAATTCACCAGATGTCTTGTCAGAGGTGAAGGAAGGGTTAAGTAATCAGATAAATCTGTGCCGGGACTGAGGATTGAACCCTGGCTGCCAGCATAGAAGTCTGACACCTTACCCCTAGACCGCCAGGTCACCTTCTACCTTCTTAATCTCTACCACATTAGTGTAAATATGTGGATAATACAGACGGGTAGTAATACGTGTAGCACGGTACTATTCTATCTTCCTCATCACTACCCCATTATTGTAACTATGTGGATATCCCGGACAGGTAGTAGGACGTGGAGCACAGTACTATTCTACCTTCCTCATCTCTACCCCATTAGTGTAAATATGTGGATATCCCGGACGGGTAGTAAGACGTGGAGCACGGTACTATTCTATCTTCCTCATCACTACCCCATTATTGTAACTATGTGGATATCCCGGACAGGTAGTAGGACGTGGAGCACAGTACTATTCTACCTTCCTCATCTCTACCCCATTAGTGTAAATATGTGGATATCCCGGACGGGTAGTAAGACGTGGAGCACGGTACTATTCTATCTTCCTCATCACTACCCCATTATTGTAACTATGTGGATATCCCGGACAGGTAGTAGGACGTGGAGCATGGTAATATTATACCTTCCTCATCCTAACCCCATTCGTATAAATATATGTTGAGCCAACATTTGTAATACCCTAGAGTACCCCATTAAAACCATTATTTCTAGTTGTAATATGGAACATGAAGTAGCTTAGGAAAAAAATGAAACCCCATTGAAATATGTATACATCCTCTTAGCAAATATTTGTAAAGGCTCATAATGGTTATAATCAACTGTCTATAAGTATTTTCGAAAAATTCCTTCATGCGAACATTGAACTGTATTAATATGTTTAAACGTAGCTATAAAAAATAAAACTATTTACATCAAAGACGCTCATGAAAGATACAACAAAATTAAAACATAGATCATAGATTACATCGTAAACATATTGTTCCTTCATGCGCTATAGCACATGGGTGGGTAGATAGATGAATGATCAGTTGAGAGGATTGTAATTTTGAGGGTTGGTCGAGCGAGAGAATAAATTTCTGGGTAGATAGATGATTAACTAGCTTATGGAATTGGCGGAGCTAAGGCTGGTTAGGCAAGAGAATGGATTTGTGGATGGATTGCTGGGTAGATTGATAGATGCTAGATAAATCGAAAGAATTAGAGGATTGAAGGTTGGCTTGGTGAGAAAAGTGCTTTGTGGAAGAATAGTTGGGTAGTTTACATAGATTTGGGGGACAGTGGAAAGGACTGGATAATTTAAAATAGGCTACGGGGAGTGAACTAATGGTTGGACTGTTTGGTGAGTAGTTAGATGAATGATATGTTTGGGTTAGTATATTAATGGTTAGATGAGAGAGTGACTGAATGAATCAGTGGTATTAAAAATTAACTTTCAATTGGACACTGAACCCCATCTCCTAACCGTCAATTCATAACTATTTAAGAGAATCCTCAATTTCAAAAATTGTTCTTATTTGTATTCATCATGGGAACCAAATCCACTACCCTTAGATCATTAACAAAATTTCTACTGGCTGAGAAAATATGCCGGGTCTGACGATAAAAAAAATTATAAAAAATTAATGTCCAAAGCGAACCATTTTCATTTTTATAGACCAGTTCAAAAGCGTTTGTTGAAAGAGTGCAGTTTATTTTCAAACTTTATGTATGTACTTTGAAAAAAAAAGTTATTTGCATTTATGTTTTTCATGAAAGGTTTGCGCTCATAGTTAAGTTAAGCTAACACCGATTGTTGCAACACAACGCTTAGCATTACACCCATGGATCCATAATAAACAAACTCACAGCATTATCTGAAGCTTTATAACGATGAAACTGGTTTCTAGTACAAACAAGTATTTCGGCGAATGGGAACTATAAATAAGCTTTTATTTAAAAACTTTGCCTTGAAACACCAAAGAGGATTATAGCTTTTAGAAAGTACAGTTTCCGACATAAATCAAACAAACACATAATGTTATTATGGCTTTAAATATGACAGTCTGCTCAAAGGACCTTTAAAGTGAACTTTTAAAAATTATTACTCTCAAATTACAAAACAGATCACGCGTAAACTGTGTTTGGTTGAGATCCGTTTAAATAGTGTATTAAGCTGATTTAATTTTACTATGCCATAATTTAGATATGATTTTAATAAATTTAAATATATTACGCCCCAAACTTAAA
The DNA here is from genome assembly GCA_902151425.1 of Timema shepardi. Classification (NCBI taxonomy): domain Eukaryota; kingdom Metazoa; phylum Arthropoda; class Insecta; order Phasmatodea; family Timematidae; genus Timema; species Timema shepardi. The sequence continues at coordinate 106,518 of CABFVX010000039.1, read as the reverse complement.
ATATTGGTTGTATTCTTAGGGTGATGTGCATATCTGTGTAGGTGAGTTGTGGACTAATCTTGAATTCGTGTACGAGTTGAGCCCCAGTTTTTTGAGAGACACGTACTAATTGCGGCCCATTCACTTTGCTTTCTACCATGCCATATTAAATTTCAGATAGAAACTATCATCGTCCTATGTCAATATCCCGCGTAATATCCAAACTTCCTCAGTTCTTTTCGTTCATTGGTTTTGGCAAAAATTTGGAGGTTTATTAGATTAAGCTAGGTCAGATTAGGCTAGGTCAACAGCCCGGGCCTCAATTCGTACGTGACTATAAAAATGTGGGGCTGCAATTCAACTGTTTTTAGAGGTAAACCGCTCGTGTGGCAGCAACTCACCTGCATCAATGCTTAGAAGGGTTATACCAATTTGTATACGAGTAATCGAATTATATTACTATAAAGCCACATGGTTGACTCACTCACTGATATTAATATTTACGCCCTTTCAGATGAACTAGAAACTTGAAATTTGGCAAACTTATAACTTCTAGCCTGTAACCGACGGGAAAACTCCAAAAAGTTAAACATTTTAATTTTTAACTCCCGAAAAAAAAATTCAAAATGGCGGAGCAACTTTAAAGTCAGTGTTGACCTTTCTTTGGAGGTCTCTTGTGGCTAAAAGGTTAAGACCTATCAATAAACGGCTCTGGAATTACATTAGTTTACATCCACTTGCAAATAAAACTCGCTGGGGATTTGGGGCGTAGCCTCCAACGAGCAAAGCGAGTTGTTTATATTCTTCGAACATTATCTAAATAACAATTTTGGTCAAGTTAAAACAATGAGAGTAGGTTGTGAAAAAAGTCAAATAAACAATCACCACAAATTTAAGAATGAGGACCTATTTGTGGCAATGTTTGATCAAAATATATTAATTAATGTCCATACATAAATCCCCCAAAAAAAGCTCACTTATAAATATGCAACTTTAATATTTGTCTATAGAATAAGTTGAAATTATTTAATTATTTGCCCATGTGTTAAATAAAGCTCAAAATCCTATCCGGTGGTTAAATGATCAAATACGTTACTCTCGCAAACAGAATGGCTGCCGATGATGGGGAGATCGGGATGGAGTCTAGGTAGAGTTTTATTTTTTCCTAAATAGTTTCACACTATCTTCCCACGTAAATGCGTGTAATTTTCATTTAAAATGTTACCTCCTTAATTTATACCACATTAGCTTAGTTTTTTTTAGTACCGCGTATTACTACTCGTTCGGGTTTTACGCTTATTAAAAATAACGCTAATGGATTAGTATTAAGGATTAAGAAGGTTATATTAATAGGAAGTATACCTGTATTTGCGTGGGGGGGATAGTGGGAAAACATTTTGGAAATACCATTCTCAGTTTACACGAATGAGATTTGAACCTCCATCTCACTGTCATCGGTAGTCTAGTCTAACAAGAGAGTAGTGCGTTAGACCACGCGGACACCAAAGCAGGTATTAGTGTAGTTAATATATACGTGTAATCCTAACTGCTAATAAAACCTCATAAAACTAAAAAAAATCTGAGTGATTTGTTTTTAGGCCTATTTTGTTTGTTTTTAAATGATTTACATAAATAGCATATTTTTGTCTGGCCAAATTTTGCTAGTTTTTATGTATGTTAATTCTTTTGGCTTTTTATCGTATGCTAACCGGATTTTTAAGCACAGTGAAAGATAAAAGAAGTTTTTTTAAAATTTTCGTTGCCCTATACCAAAAATGCCTCTCAATGGTGGCAATTATATACATACATACATACATACATACATACATACATACATACATACAGTGAATCTTTTTAAATTCAAAAGGAAGGGGTTCTCTAAACAAAACTCTAAATATCCAAAATTCTAAGTAATCAAAATTCAAATTAACAATGTCTATGAGTATCTAGGTAGTTGGTAGACAATAAATCAATAACTTCAAATTATGCTACATAAAAACATGTACATTTTATACATTCTGTATAAAACATATAGAATATACATACAAGAAAAACCAAGGGAAACTTAAACACAAAATATAAACTTGTAAAAATTAGCATACAAAAATGTCAAACTTAAATCAATCGGTCAGGAAATCACATATTTACATCGTCACACAGAAGCGATGAAAGCCGATCCAATACATCCCCTATTCTAGGAAACCCACTCTCTGCCGGTGCAGCATTTCCTGCTTTTTATTTTACTATGTGTCAATAACACTAACTTTATTGGACTTTTTTCTTTTGCATATTTGTTGATTTAGTAAAAATGGTTAAGTTAGCTTTGAAATGAGTAAAAACATGAAAAAAATAACAATCGAGAGGTTTTGAACCACCCAAATATCGTCTTCTAAAATCCGAAATAAATGTTATTTTTTGCCGTTGATTTAAATAAGGATTTCATAGAGAATCATGCTGGGTTAGATTTATTCAATTTTTCTAACTAATCGATGTACAACTAGCTAGGTCCTACTATATGTATATTTATTCGTGTATATGCGTGTCTGGACTACATCATTCGTAGCCTAATAGTGGAAATATTAGTCAGTACTAATGTACCGATGCCCAGGGGACGCCCGAATGTACAAATCGTACATCCTTTCCGTGGAGGCTTTTTCCATGTCCCGATGAGATGAAGTGATGGTGATAGTGAGAGTGGTGGTGATAGTGAGTATGAAGGAGTGGAACCAGTGGGAACTCTTAACCTAACTTAAGCCTAATTAACCAAACCATGGTGAGTCTTAGGATAATTGTTATTTCGGGAAAATTACCGATGATACCAGCCGTGAATCGAGCTCGGGACCCCTAGGTTCGTAACCAGGTGCCATGCCGATTACTCTACGAGGCCAGTTTATGATTAAATATAGTATCAAGAAGTCTATTCAAAATTCTTAGTCATACACACTGATTTCATTAATTTTTAACTTGAAGTGTAGAAAACATATAAATTGTAATATATATTATTCCATACGATCAACTACCACTACAAGCCAATATTACAGTTTTTCCTCAGTTTGATTCGAAACCCATAAAAGTGGCAACAGTAAAAGAAAGTCAACTCAATTTCCAGTTACGCCCTTGATTTCAGTTCTATTTCAATATTATTGAAGCTTATGTTACGTGTTTTCCACTTGCCGTAGAATTTTTTATTACATTCCGTTCATTATTCGCCCCCCTACTCGTAAATAAGCCAATATATCCGTTATGAAGAAATTAACGTCCCTTTCTGAAAGTAATTGAATCAAGCCGTTCAAGTGTAAAACGAGAAATGCATTTGATTCAGCATCGTAAAGCCATGAAGAATATATTGGCTCTCTATCCATTATTAAATTTGGGATAGAAGTACGGTATTGGGTTTATAGCTTATAAAAGAATCATATAAAATACAGTAGTATTTATTTGAAAAATTCAATGTATCTACTTGAAATTAAAGGTGAACTGGCGTTCTAGGGGTAAGGTGTCAGACTTATGTGGTGGGGGTTCGGGGTTCAATACTCGGTCGTGGCATAGATTTGTCTGATTGACAAACCCTTCTTTCACCTCCGACAAGACGTGTATTAATCACAACTTGGGAATGTGGGGAATGACAGGCCTCCACCGTGGTTCAGATTCCAAGTTAAACTGTATGGTCCTCCATTTCATCTCACAATCACCCTACCATTACACATTAGCGTAAGTGCGTATAACTCGAACGGGTAGTAAGACACGGTGATGATAATAATAATAATAATAATAATAATAATAATATTTGAAGTAAACACTAAAAAAATAATTTTCATAGAATATTTAATTTAGTATAACTTTATTCTAGCACTGCATCTTTCTACCCGTTTGGATTACACATATCATGTACTAATTGCTCTAATGTGTTGGGGATAATATTAGTTTGGATTTAGGGAAAATGTATCCGCATTTTTGTGGGAGGAGGATGGACCAATATTTAGGGAAAATATTCTTAACACACCTAACGAAGATTTGAACCCTGATCTTGCCGTCATCGGCAGTCCAGTCTATTGCGAAAGTGACGTCTTAGACTATGGGGCCACCAAATTTGGTCATGTGAATAATTTTATTTATTCTGCGATATATATCATTATTTGACCCAATTATGTTTGATTTTGTTTCAAGTCAATAAAAAGATATTTTAAAATATATATATTTTCTGTGACGTTAGGAGTTCAAAAGTTCATTACCGCAATTACAAAAGTACGTCACCTATCCCTATCTTGAGAAAGTTCTATCCAGTCCACCACATTATACCCTATCCATATCTTGAGCTAGTTCTATCCAGTCCTTCTCATGACACCCTATCCCTATCTTGAGCTAGTTCTATCCAGTCCCCCTCACTACAGCCTATCAATATCTTGAGCTAGTTCTATCCAGTCCACCTCATTATACCCTATCCCTATCTTGAGCTAGCTCTATCCAGTCCATCTCATAATACCCTATCCCTATCTTGAGCTAGTTCTATCCAGTCCACCTCATTACACTCTATTCCCATCATGAGCTAGTTAGATTAAACCCGCCCAATTACACCCTATCTCTATCTTGAGCTAGTTCTATCCAGTCCCCCTCATTAGGCCCTATCTATTTAAGGTACATTCTAATGTTATCCCCGCTAATCTCTTCTCATTGGGTTTGCTTGTCAATACTCTAAACATGGTTCTGGATTCTTTCATTAGCGCTGTATGTTCAGCCTAGCTTAATCTACTTTCAATAAAACTAAAATAAAATTTTGTGTATTACAAATCAAATGCTAATTGGTGATTACATTTTTTATACTTCTACTTTCAAACGGTTTTTAAATTGCATCAGTCAAACTTTATACTATATATTCTATAAAATCACTATAGTTATATAATTTTATCGATATAAGATTGTCCATTATTTGAATTCGTTTAAAATTCAAGCTTGCATCGCGTAAGGTATAACCTTAGTACGTTCAGTTACTATCTTGAAGTTCTAATGAATTAATATTTAATAGATAACAAAAAAAAATTTGTTAAACATTTTAAAAATATTTACAATTGGAAGTTAGTATCAATATCTCCTTATTTTGGAGGTGAACATACCATTTTTAAGTTTGTTACCTATTTACAATTAAGCATTTATTTTTAAAAGTTAACACAAGGAGTTTTTGACTTGAAAAAGTCGAGAGATATTTTTTGTGCTAATTTTTAATTTGAGCAAACAACAATCTGTATTTGTCAAAAAGTCATAATTTTGAAAATTTAAATTAATATTTTAATTTTTTACTACGCTTATCTGGAAGCGGAACGAAATAACAAATTTATATTATATGCATTCACATTTGCGTCAAGATCACTTCAATACATCCGGATGTAATTCCAACCCCTTGCTCTCCATCAATTTTCAACTGGACAAGAAGATACTAACGCATTTATACGTGTACCCACTTGTGCAATTTTGCCGTTTTGTTTAGCATCACATCTTACTACCCCCTAGGGTTATTTCATGATGCACTAATTACGCTAAGTGGTCAAAGATGAACAACGTTTAACTTATATGAAGTGTACCCACATTAGTGTGGAGGAAAAGTGTAAAACAATTTAGGAAAAAACTATCTCGATGCATGAAACTGTCTACAGTGAGAGTGACACCTTAGACTATGTGGTCAATGAATCGAGTTTCAAAGTATTTATATCAATAACCACTTTGGTAGTTGAATGTTCTAGAGCGTAATTCTCGTAATAGACTTAACTGCCGATAACAGCGGAGAGATTGGGGTTCGAATTACAGTTGGGTACACCGAGATAGTATTTTCCTAAAGAGTTTTCCACTTTCCCTCCACACAAGTGCGGGTAAGCTTCATCTAAATCCATCCTTCCAAATCCTTGATAGAAAGGAACAATATTTTTGAACAAAATAACTTTTATTATTATTAGCACCGCGTCTTACTACCCGTTTGGGTTATACGCACTTACACTAATGTGTAATGGTAGGATGATTGTGAGATGAAATGAAGGACCTACAGTTTAACGTGGAATCCAAACCATGGCGGAGGCCTGGCATTCCCCACATTCACAAAATGTCTTGTCAGAGGTGGAGGAAGGGTTAATAAAATAACTAAAACATAACTTCATTTATTACGTTTAATTTAATTTGTTATATATTGTAATCTCAACCATTATTAAATATTAGTCACCCGCCTCGGTGGCGTAGTTGGCTAACGCGCTAGTCGTGTTGAGCTTGACTGCTGAGGACGGGGAGATCAAGGTTCAAATCTCGGTCGGGTGAACTGGGAAGGTTTTTTCTTAAATGGTTTTACACTCTCCCTCCACGCAAATGCGGGTTCACTTCTTCTAATTTAAACTTCTTATTTTCTAATCTATTAGCGTAATTAGTACTTAAGGCATATAACCCGAACGGGTAGTAAGACGTGGTGCTAAATAATAATAATAATATTATTAATAAATAAAAAAATATTAGTCATTAACATATTGTAATTTGAATAGAAACATTATACACGAAGAGAAAATATCTTGGATATATTCCGTGATGACCATGACAAATATTCAAGACATTTTTGTGGAACATTAATCTAGTCTATAATAATGCAATATTCTTTTAATTTTGGCCAAAAATGTTTTTTTTATAAGAAGTGTTAAAATAGTACCTAATCTCGTTCTACCTTCCATCACACATGTAGCCTAAAACCACAGCCTATCTGACACAAAATGCTCGTTGAAACAATACTGATTATATCTTAGCGAACTCATCCACAAATACCGAGCCGAGTTATTTTCGTGAGCTCTCGTTACCTAGCTGACTACCCCAAACCCCTCGGTCATGAGGTTGGAGAGGGTAGGAGAGGCTAATTGGCTTTGACGGGAGGATCTGGTAATTCAACAATACAACGCGTCAACCAAGAAGAGTAATGAGAGTTGAAAGTAAAATTGCTACGCTACCTTTAACCGTCAGATACCAAGGTCCAATCGATTCGTTTAAAGTTGCAAACGTAATATAACTAATACTTTATCAAGAAAAATTCTTGGTTTCGAAATCTCTTCTTTTTCCTGTGCAGAAGAATCTAGCTAGGAGGAATCGCCTTTATTGGCAGATTAACTTCAACTTGTAGTAGACACACACACACAAAAGTGTGTTCTAGAACGCTTTCTTTTGTGTAATAAAATGTCATGGATATAGGCCTACAGTAAATGTAAAACTTCAATAGATGTAATATGGCTTACATCAGTAAAGTGAATCTAAATTTTATCAAACTCATTGAATATTAATTTGAGATTTGTGAAAAATACTCTTGTATATCGGTTAATACAAACAAGCCAAGGTCTTAACAATTATTTTATTATATGTTTCGTTAGTATTAATCAACAATCGCTAGTCATTGGGCAAATAGTTCCATTAAATAACCCAACACACACGCTATGTTTAAAAAAATAATTATAAATCAAAATCCTTAAATTAATCACAAAACGCTACACATACTTATTCTATGGCACTAATAAAAAGAAAGTTTATTGCCACACTTGCAAAAATACGCCACCTATCCTTAACTTGGTCCAGTCCACATCATTACACTTTAACCCTATCTTAAGCTAGTTCAATCCAGTCCACCTCACTACACCCAATTTCTATCTTGAGCTAATTCTATCCAGTCAACCTCATTAAATCCTATCCCTACTTAGAGCTAGACATATCCAGTCTGCCTCATTAAGCCCTATCCATATCATGAGCTAGTTCTTTCCCGTACACCTCTTTACACCCTATCCTTATCTCGAACTAGTTATATACAGTCCAACTCATTACACCGTATCCCGATCTTGAGCTAGTTATAACCAGTCCACCTCATTACATACTATTCATATCTAGAGATAGTTATATCCAGCCCACCACATTAGACCCTATCTCTATCTAGAACTAGTTCTAGCAGTCCACCTCATTACACCCTATCCCCATCTTGAGATAGTTCTACCAGTCCGCCTCATTACACCCTATCCCTATCTTGAACTAGTTTTACCAGTCCACCTCATTACACCCTATCCCTATCTTGAGATAGTTCTACCAGTCGACCTCATTACACCTTATTCATATCTTGAGCTAGTTTCTATCGAGCCATCATCATTACACTCTCTCCCTAATTTGAGCTAGTTCTCTTCAATCCACCTCACACAGCCTATTCCCATCTTCAACTAGTTCTATCCAGTCCACCTCACTACACCCTATCACTATCTTGAGCTAGTTATCTCTAGTCCACCTCATAACACCCTATCTCGTTCAGGTTCATTCTAATGTTAGCCTCAAATAAGATATTTTTTTATATATTCTGGTATGTGGTAGACACAGATTTTTTTTAAAAGAGTTTTTTATTACTTATTTAATAAGTTAAGATAATGAATATTTTTATATGAAATTACCATAATATACACACGTCAAGTTTTATTCACGTGAAATGTTTGAGACCTCCTTAAAATGAAGGCAATAGAATGGCGGAATTCCATTGCAGGCACTCCCTTTTGTGGTACTTTAAGTCCTAGTTCTAAACACACACCCTAACCACTCAACCACCTATCTCCACGATCAACCACCAACAGCAGAGCGGTAAGACAGAAAGGGAGCAGTAGACTGAATGGTTTGCATGGATCACAGCTTTAACGAGATCAACACAAAGGCATGCAAACATGTGGAACATATCAACCATGTTGTACCCCTGGTTCCCTACTACCCGCTCGCCATCCATTCCTGGAAGCAACCCCCCCCCCTCCTTTCTACCCCTCTCCGCTTTTCATCCCGATACTTCATCTACACAAAGATCCGTTCCATCCTCCTTCAGCTCTTCTACCGGCTTAAGCAATTCTTCGTTCTCTCCTTTACTCCCCTCCCTAATACTTAATTTTCATATTATACCTTTCTTACTCCTTTTCTTATGCTTCGTATATTCTACACACCGCAACAACACACTTTTTATCTTCTAATCTTAGTCTTCTAGTTGACTATGCCACATGATCAAAACTCTGGACTTAGATTCTTGGGAACAATTTGATAGATTGCTGGATTGGTTTTACAAAGAAGCTATTTTAGTTTTTAAGACAACAAAACTCCTCTAATAAACCGGTTTACTTTTAAATTATTTTAGGCATAAATTAATACTGGGAATCATTTGAAAATAAATAGTATTGTACACCGCATATAATTTCTTTCTCCTTTATTTAAATTATACTTAAAGCTCGTAAGATATGTTAAACTAAATAATCAACATTTTTATATCATAAGACATTATCGTACAAACTAACTCATTCAATTTTTTTTAAATAATTTATTTGTAAATATATTCTTATTTATCATGAAAAACTATTTCAAAATACCCATTTTTAACTAAATCTTAGAGCTATTTGCGAAATATTTCAATTTTTTTAAAAATTTGTCACGCGTTGCAGGTTGCAAATTTTTAATATATGCATACTTTTTTCCTTTGTTGGTATAAATATTCAATCTTTACACACTTATTTTATGCAACTTAAAACATACCTATCTAGTTTTATGGTGTATATTAATGCATATTTAAGATATTTTAAAGAATATGCATACAACTGCATAAATAGAGAAGTTTACTTAAATGATTATTTACTAAATTGTCAAGAAAAATACATAGAACCCTTAGCAGCTGTTTAACTCCATCTAAGTAGGCTATTTAAAACTTACCTTAAGAGCGTGAATCATAGCAGGCCCAACTTAGCTCCCGGCTCGCGCGAGATATGGGAGTAAAATGGAAAAGAAAATATCTACGAAAGGCCAGAAATGTGTGCAGTGCATTCGTATTTGAATTATTACTCAACATTTTCCACGCTGACGATGGGGGACAAAGTGACAAAGTTTCGCGTTAATAACGACAGTATGTCCCTATTATGACAGAACGAAGATTTGTGCACAGTGCTTATCTGTGAAGCCATTCTAAAATGGTAAAATAAAATGGCATTGTCGATGCAGTTTTTATACAAAAATAACTTAATATTTCAACAATGATCAGTATTAGGAACTTCTATTAACTCTTTATCTCCATTAATTATGATTAGAAATGATCCACGTGCAATAGTGTTCATGTAAATTTACTATTTCTAGCCGACTGTGTTACAGAGTTGACTGGAATGTGATGCACGCTCTTAAAGAGTGATTCGGATAGGTAATGCCATAATATATACATTTCTCTATGGTAATGCAAAGTCCAACAATGCTTGTTGGATCAGCCATCCAACTCCTACCACTATTCTTGGTGTTGGAAGTTGATAGCAGCACTGGAGGCAGGAAGGAACATGATAATTGTTGTGACTGGGTAGCTGTATATTTTATGTTTACTGAATACTGTGGAGTTAGTCACCATCAAATCTGCAATCAGTGCTTCTGAGAGGAATGAGTTTCAGAATGATCTGTTATTCAAATAGGCACAATCTGGAATTTTTCCTGACACCATCATCAAGCTTGAAAAACCAGGTTTATAACCATGAAAATCTTTGGAGTGGTCCTACAAATAGTCAGATAGTACTGTGCTGGGAGAACCAAGACAGAGACATTTCAAAACATATTGAAAAGTAATGCAGGCCTCAGTGTTTTGGAAAGAGTCGACCAATTTCCTCATAGGGAACCCAGAAGAAGTGACAGAGTATATCACAGAGTTCACCATCTTAAGGAAAAAAATCGAAGTATATAATTTAACTTCAAGTCCTATCTAGACACCTTAAATCAGTCATACATTATGAAAATAGTTTTAACATTTTTGAAAATGTTAATTCTTTGTAAATAAATTGCTTATAAGAGTAAACAAATATGTATTTTTTAATGAGTTCAGAAATATAAGGAAATTTACAGTACAGAATAAATATCCTAAATGAATAAATATTGTCAAATCACTGTCAGTGGAGAGTTTCAAATAGATATGGACAGACTGATAACAATCAATAGTATGTAGCCAAGATAAGTGTGCACGTGGGTAAAGGCATCAATCTCGTATTGTCTCGTGATGAAGTCCAGCTTTCAAACACAGCCGGGCGTTTTGCTTATAGATTTCCCATTCAACCTACAAGCAAATGTTAGTAATATTCTATTCTACTTTACATTCAACATTCCTATCCCATAAGTGTAAATATATGAATTGCCAAATGGATGTGTTGGTTGTACAAGAAAAAAAATGCTTATAAAATTGACTTCACCAGTAAAAACATAGAAGCTTAATTTTTAGATACCAATATTCAGTACACTTAATAAAATTTGTAAAGACTATATGTGAAAAAAGAGAAACAAACAAATACATTAAAACCCAATTATTGGAAATATTCAATTTGTTGGTTATTACTTGAAGTAAAAAGAGTTAGCCAATTAATTCTTGGTCCATGGCATTCTATTTTACAATCTAGATGCAAATTTTTAATATTTCATTAATTTTTATAAACTCATCTATTTTACTCATATACACTCATGGTTTATTGTTCTATCATATTTCGTAATGACTGTGGATATTAGTAGATGTAGCTCTTTTTGACTTCTAGATGTGGTGCAGCTTTGCAAAGCAACAAGTTAATTATTTATACTTCCACTATTAATTAAATACTTCCTAACTTTAGATTTACCCACTTCGGTGGCCACATGGTCTAACGCACTATTCTCTTATAAGACTAGACTGCCAATGGCATCAGGGTTCAATCCCAGTTGGATGCTCTGAGGGGTTTCCAGTCTCCATGTAAGCAAATGCGGGTGCACTTACTTTAAATTAAACATTCATAGTCCCTAATACGTTTGTGTAACTAGTACATAGGCGTATAACCGAATGGGTAGTAAGACACCGTGCTAAAAATAATTTTATACTTGTAGCACTCCTTATTTAAAATAATTAGGAACAATAACCAAAATAAGGGTATTGAGTTTAATGGAGAATAGTTTACACACACCTTCCTTTCAAAAATAAGTATTGAGTTTGACTGAACAATTATTGTTTGTAATGAGGACTATTTTCATTACAAGGGCTCTTAGTTTCTTAATTTAGGTGATAGGAGAAAAGAATGTAGCTTAGAGAAAGTGTGAACAAACTGATGCGAAAAGAAATGCATAAAACAAAGACGATAAATCACATTTTGAAAATCACCTTCAGCATACACAGCCGAGGTTAAAACCCCGAACTCCTCTATGTCTGTTTGCAGCTGAGGCTGTAGAGCTGAAATATATTTTGTTGGAATCTAATATTTAGATGTGATATATTCATACGTTAGAGGCGAAATTATGATTATAATTCTAGCTCTAAAATTAATGTCACAGTATATTAACGTCTGATTTTGAAAGATTCAATTTAAAAATATAGATTTTAAATTTTTGATCAAAATATATATTAAAGGATTTTTTAACAGTATAAATAACAGTATTTATCATTTGTTTATAGAAAAATGTAGGCTATTTAATATTAGTTATGTTATCCATGGTATTTGAAAAATTAAAACTGTCCGAAATTGGCTGTAATGATTCTGTTAAAAATTGTTATTGATTAAGTTTTTCATATAAAAATTATGCAAAACTTTATACTAGGTATTCATAAAATGTTATTTAAGGGTAGTTAGCTAAAACCAGATATTATAAGATATATTTAAATTTGATAATGAATGTATGAATATCTTCCCATTTTTTTAACGCCACGTACTACTACCTGTTCATGTTATATTCATATGTACGATGATGAAGGTTGAGTTTAGGGAAGTGTACCCACATTTGTGTGGAAGTAGAGTGGTAAACAATTTAGGAAAAAAACCACCTCAGTACACACGACTGGGATTCAAATCCCTATATCCCTGTCATCTGTAGTCTAGTCTATTACGATAACAATGCCTTTGACCATGCGGCAATCAAACCAGGTGTGTCCCCATTTATTTTGATATGTTTTTTAATGTATTATTTCCTTAAAATGTCTAAAGTACCTATATTATTATTACTGTGCTCATAAACTAATGCCTACTAATTATTTCCACGGAAACTACAACAGATACACGGAGCACAATAATACAATAGGATAGAGCTATCTGTCATCTACAAAAGATTATTTTTCCACGTAGTCACCACGATAATTTTTGCATTTTCACCAGTGATAAACAAGAGTATGCATGCCACGCTCGTAAAGATCTGCACCAGTGGAGGTGACCCCAATATTTCACAGCAGCGATGACGGCGTCGTTGTCGGGAAAATGTTGCCCACATAATCCATCTTTCATCAGCCCAAACAGATGGATATCAGAAGGTGAAAATCTGGACTATACTTTGGGTGTGGTAGTACAGCCCAACCAAAAGATACAATGTGGTCCATGGTCTTCAAACTGGTATGAGCTCTTGCATTATCATGTTGCAAGCGAAAGGTTGTCTTCTTCTCTGACCTGACTCTGGAATTTTGGGCCTTCAACTCTCGATGTAGAGGTCAGAGTTAATGAATTGTTCAAGTCCCAGAAAATCCAGGAGGATCACGTTTTCCTATACCAAAAAGTAGTGCACATTAATTTAGCCACCAATGGCTGCGTCTTGAACTGTTTCTTTGATGAGGAATTCACATGTCGCCACTCCACAGACTGTCGTTTTGATTTCGACTTTTAGTGGTGACACCACGTCTCGTCACCAGTAGTGATGCGGTCCAAGAAACCGTCACCTTCAACCTCGTAATGGCTCATCAGGTCTTGACAGATTTGTATTTGGTGGTGCCTCTGTTCCTGTTCCATGAGACCTATGTGGCACACATTTTGCGATATCCCAACGTTGTGCCAACATTGTTTCCATTGCATTGAAACCAACATTCAACTCCTTACACATCTCCCTGTTCGTGATTTGCCGACTTACACTGATGAACTTATTGAAGCACCCTTAATTTCCCGGGTGGACAGCTGTGCAGGATCACCCGGAACGTGGCTTGTCTCTAACATCGCTGTCACCACCAACAAACCGCTCAACCCACAGCCTCACTGTGCTCACATCCGCTGTTTAATCTCCTTAAACGTTCAGCGAGCATCGATGAATGTCAATTGGTGCAATTTCTTTCCCATAGAGGAATTCAATGACTCACCTCTGCATTGTACGCAGTTCCATGGCAGACGCCATTTTGACAAACTGCCCCCTGCTGCTATCTGTCGCACGGCAACAAAACTTACGTGATATTGTCGGCTATATTCAGCCTCTACTTCCTTTACACCACCTCTGACGCTGTGGGCCTGTATAATAAAATAGAAGGCACTAATTTTAGAGTGCCTCTCGTATTTATTTTACCATATATATAACATTTTAAATTTTGGTTATATTTGAAGTTATAGTGGTATCATTCATTTAACTTATTTGAGTTATTTGACGTGCACTTTCTGAACCGACTGGTTATATCAGAACACGACTCGTACATCCATTACTGTTTCCAGTCTATGGAATCAGGTCAGTTTTTTTTTATTCAGGCCATATATTTCCCACTACCACCTAGCTAGTCCTGTCGTAACTTCAAAAGCCTTATAATATAACTCAATACTGGGATATACACAACATCCTGTACCCACCCGTTAAGTTATCAATGTGAAAGAGTAAACCCGTATTTTCGTCAATAATACATTTTTCGGCCATGCCAGGAATCAAATCCGGTACCTTTAGCTCATTAGGCAGACACGCTACCCACTCAGCTAAGTTGTCAGACTATATTGTTGTATACCATTTTATATTGAATATTAGTTGCAGTTTTTAATTATAAAGTATAATATGGCGAATAGTAAATAAAGCCTAGGAGAAAGAGGAACTGTGGTCCTATTCCAATTTTTGTCTGAAATAAATTAAAAATCAATCTACAAATATTATTACTTTATGTAAAACAGATATTTAAAAAAATGTTTATGTTTGTTGCACATATAGCTAATATGTTCTAAAGTAATAACAAAACACTATGTATTTTAAAAATCTACTTTACCATACACATATGAAACAAACAAGAAATATGTTAAAACAAAATATAAAATTTGGAAAAATTAACTTAAGAAAATTGCAGGGTTAAAACAATGTTTGTACTTAAAATGACATTACGGTGAAAACATTATTGATCCTGGTTTGTTGATGTTTACTTATCTTAACGAAATAAACAAAATCTTCAAATTCAGTGATTACATGAATATATTCTGTTTCGTGTCTGGTTGGGTTTCAGTGAATCTTCTCAGTTTTTCCATTATTGTAGATGCCTTCTATTTTACTATGCTTCAATAACTATCTTTATTCGACATTCTTAACATATGGGGTGTTTTAATATTGATATTTACTCTAAACGATTAACTGTATAGGCTTAGACATAATCCAAATATTTCCTTCTAAAATTCAAACTAAATATTATTTTTCTACCGTTGATTTAAATATAAATTTCACAGGGAATCATTGTGGGTTCGAACTATCCAGTTTTAAAATTAGCCAATGTCAAACTGGCCCGATCCTATTGTGTGCTGTTTCAACATGGACAAATTCATTGTTGAGATCAAGCCAAATCTTCAACTTTAAATATAAATTTTTCCCTTATACTGAATGTATAAGTCTGAGTAATATTTTGTTGTCTTATCTTTGCTTACGAATTTACAACTCTACTAGTGTAGTAATAACTTGAGGTGTTCGAAGCTTCAAAATATTGAAGTAGTAGGTAAAATCTCCTTCACTTCAACCCCAACAACCACAGCATTATTAAGGAAGAAGAAAACTTCGATATATTATGAACAGATTTAAAATATTTTTCAATAAATATAGCATTTTTAAATATAAATTCATATAACAAAATGTAATATTCATACAATAGCTATTAACAAAGCTAAATCATCAATAGAATTTATCACGGTAGTCAATATACCAGCAATATAAGATTTTATGTTTTGATCGAAAATTAACACCAAGTATTTATTAAATCCATTAGATAACTTAAAATTTTAATGTTGTGCTCTGTGATAACAACAATAATGTTATATTTGACTTCGGCTTCAAATTTGCTTCGCAACTAAAAAATTATCTTCACACAACCTTAGTAAAACATAAAAAAAATAGGAAAGATTACATCTATATCTATTGTAGTATTGGCAATAATATCAAGCCAACACAGATGATGGTGGAATAGAAAGTAATTTAACACAGTAGTGAAGGGCGATAAGCACATTTTTAAAATACATTTATGTTTTACTAAGGTTGTGTGAAGATAATTTTTTAGTTGCGAAGCAAATTTGAAGCCGAAGTCGAATATATTTTGAAGCTAGCAGATTACTTTGAGCAATTAAACTATGGAACTACCTCTCCAGATGGATAATACATGGATGATTCGCAAAATTGGTTTTACTTCTTACATAATGGAAACTTGTATTTTATTTAGTTTATATTTAATTATATATAGAAACATCAAAGTCATCCATAGTTGTTATCTTCAAAGCTACATACTAGTTGATCAACCTCGCCCTGTCATTAGCCTGCACGTGAGCTATACCAACCTAGTGGCCGCATCACGTTGGTAAAGATAGTGCCAACATTTACGGGTATAAGGTTTCATGTGGTCAGCACTGCGAACCCTGCGGCCGCTAATCTCAGTTTTCTAGACCGGAATCACAACTTATTTATTCAAATAGCTCCTCATTTTTCATCAATGTGCTGAGTTGACCCCGTTCCAGACCCACTGCTTCAGAGAAGAATCTATAAGCACTGATGATCGAACCCGGGATCACTGGATCTGTAGCCAGGAACCCTGACCACAAACCACAAAGATGGTTATTTACCTTAAAATAATGGACTCCAACAAAATGAACACAGACTCGTATTATTCGAATATTTGGATAAAAGCCAAACGAGCAAAGGAAATGAATAAGAGTAGTGAAGATAATTTCCTAAGAAGTAAATGGTGGTGAAATCTCTTTAGATAACGACAGTTCAGTTTTTATTCACCCTTTTATGGAGACGGAAAGATTAAAGGTGTTGTCATTATACTTCTAAATGTTAGAATAAACCGTCGTTAGCGCCTGCCATTGTGATAACTGGGACACCAAAGTAATAAAGAAAAAGATACTTTTTAGGTATGAACAAGTTGATAAATTAATTCTCCTTAGACGTGAATAGCTCCAAATTTGATAACGGCAGACTTAATAATTCATGTGACTTCCTTACAAATCCATCTTTTGTTGGGAATAGCTTTGGAAATGATATGCATTTTCTATTTTGTTAGAGAACGTAATAAGAACTTTTTTTCCGATTCCATCTGATCCAGTTTAATTTCACTTTTTCCAAAAGAACGAGAGTGACGGCTGAAGAATCACAGTAACTTCAACAGCTTATCAAGAGACTGGTTTGAGTAAGGGGAGTAGATTGCGGTGGCGGAGTTGAAAGAGACCCGTAGAAGATCGAATTGAGAAAGAACCAAACTAACTTTCTTGGTAAATAACTTCCTTATTTAGGCAACTTGATCTCTCAGGTAAGGTTACGAGATGTGTGTCACCGAAAAAAAAAAGTTGTTCAGTGAACAGTATAGCTAGCTCGCTCCATCTATTCAAAAAATGCTAATTTCAACACGTTCCTATGCCATGTTCTTATCGTTACTAAAGTATTAAGATTTCTTTTTGGAAAAATATCTTTTCAGATTACAAGTTGAAATATTTCCTATAGTTTATCCTTTGATTCGAAGTTAAGTCTTTTTCATTACTGATAATATTAGACATATAAAAATGCTTAATTTATTTTAAAATAAACCGTTTGTTTTACGTGGTTTGAGATTTCAATCCCGTAAAATACATCAAAATAAAATAACAAAAATACATCAAAAGTTCCAAGGATCAAAGAATACCCGTGCTAAAATTGTTAAAATTGGTTCACGCATTTGGCAGTGAGCGTGGAACAGACAGATGGATTGACAAAAGTTCGAGTTAAACAGCACCCTCACTCCACTCGGTCACTAAAACAAGTTTTGCTAATATATTTTTAACACTATCATAAGGGAATATCATTAGAATTTAAATCAAACGATTCTAGACTTTTATTGGTGATCACGTGGTCTGAGGCATCAATCTCTCTTGGGCTTATGACGGCAAGAAAGATAAGGCTCTAAACCTGGAAGGGGGAGCTGGGACTGGTTTTCTATATGTGATTCTACTTTTTCTTATTAACGTTAATTACTTTTAATTTAATCTAAATTACCTTCCTTAGCTAGATCCCCTAAATTAAGTCATTAATATAGTCGTAATATTTAACGTATTAATGAAAAAATACCACACAAAGTAAGCCGTTTCAATCGCTTATCTACCAATACTCAGAATGATTATCATACTCGCTAACATTTCTTATATTTGGCACACGCAAACGGCCAGATGCCAAAAGTACATTTTATATTTGGAAAGGTTCCAACTTTTTTTAAAGCTGAAATTTCCCTCCTTTAATAAAACGTCGATTATATAATACACTTATTCCTGGCATGATCAGTAAATTTCAATTGTTTGGTTCCACAAATAAATAATTCTATTTGATCATATCTCGTGTTAGCGTATTTTATAGCGCATTAAAGACGTCCGATTAAGAACCGGGAAGACAATTTGATCCCTTCCACAGCTCATTAAATTCTATTCATTCCAGAATTGATTTGTCATCAATATATATTGGGCGACTGCGTGAATAATAGAATTGCTGCAATATTGCAGGAATATCTTGACTCCCGTATATTCAAGAATAGATGAAACTTTCTATAAGAAAAATCAATTTCTCACATATTGGGGCAGATGTATGAAAGCCATAATTTGAAGATAAAAGCCTAATATCAATATTTAAAAACTAGCAGATATTATTTTCTTTTAAAGTAAAATTAAAATTTCTTAATTTAGTTACCATCCTTCAATTGAATTAATGAGTTTATCTATTCTGTTTTAAATTTGTTTAATTAATTTAGATGAAAATAATATTATTATTTTCATTCAAAAACAGTAGCATGCTTCCAGAAAGTCTAGTCTTATTTATAATAAATTACTATTCCTTGTATTTAAATACATTTATACATCGTGAATATATCTATGATTAACTCTTAGAAAATTCCTCAAAAGTCATTTTACATTTTAGTAGATTTTTTCATCCAATAATACACAGGTATATATTTTAATTCTACGTATCCAAAAATATGTCAAAGAATGGGATTTAAAATAACTTACAAGTGATTTTTAAATGCTATCTTATCACTCATCGATTTGGACAATTCCCCGTCAGCGTTTTGAATTATAAAAATTCCCATCCTAAGAATTAAGTAATATAAATATTAATGAACAAATCTATACAAACTTCAGGATAATTTACTTCAGTTTTCGCATCCATTAACTCTAAGTTTTATCAAGCTTATTTAATATATGTTTTATTGAATAAAACTTTTATATATAGTACATTTCAAAACATTATTTAGTATGCTATAAATTATCAAACTTATCTATATTGAATCCGTTAATATTATCATTTTTAAAAAGGAACAAATCGAGTGGGATATCAACACTTCTTTATATCTAAGAAATTTCCTAAAATTACTATAGTTACTTTTATATATTCATAAGTAAAATAATGTTATCTGCATTCTTCACTTATGATTAAAAGTATCTATGCAATGATATTAACAATTTAGTCTAAAATTTTGATAACAACAACAACATATATTTTTGCAAATTTTAAACCAATCTTTCTATCGCAAACACATCGCAACTACTTTCAACATTTCATTGACATGAACAAAAGGTTTTTAATTTCAGTTGAATTATAAATAAAAAATGCTCAGTAAATATATGTGTTTGTTTAACTCTAAGCCATTACATTAAGGTAAGGATAAAGAGGACGCGAGAAATGACCAGTGTTTTTGGAGTTTTTATAGCATATTTTTTTGTCCAAAATAAATAAAATATTGCTTCATTAGCATCGTTTAGTTTAATTTTCTTCACACGGTTATATCAACAATTGTTGAATATCTGTCAAGGGTGTCTTGGAATTTAATGATAACTTTTTTCTCTTCATTTAAAAAGCTTGTCATCTAATGCCGCAATGCTCATGACCGATATTCATAAATGTGTATATCAATATGTAAAGAAAATTAAAATCTATGTTTACATTGGAGCAATATTTTATTTATTTTGGCCAAAATAATGTTTTGCTATAAAAATTTCAACAACACTAACCTTTTCTTGCAATCCCTACATCCCCACCTTATAACATTTTTATAAAGTTACAGACCAGTTTATTAGATATTTTATTAGAGTATGAAAAATATGTAGCTATATAATTTTTACCGGTATTGTATTATTAATTTCATGTAAATCTTCAAGTGAAAGCAAATTTAATTCACATTATGTGATACCGGCTTACTGATAATCTCAGAATTTTTTCCGGGAGCAAAATATATGCGTGCATCTGGAAAACCTGTCACGGCCACTCGTAATATACTGGCACTTTGAGAATATTAAAAATATAGAAATCGCCAAGAGCAGGGTTTTACTTCAACCTGAATGCTGATAGTAAATATTTATAAATAAAAAGTCATCCAATAAAAATAAAATATTGTTTTATTCAGAGCTCTATAAATAATTGGTATAATAAATATGACCTTAAATTAGGGAATTTTATAACATTATTTAAAAATCCCATATTGTATTCATTATCACACAATGATTTAATAAGCGTACCTTTTTTTGATGAACGAAGTCCTAGTTAGGTAATTTTATGAAGAAATTATTATTTTAGTAAGGTAAAATAGACATTTTCTAAATTATTTAATTTAAGATAATCTTTAAATTTTAATTTCTTTAACAGGATTACATAAAAACACTATTATATACATTTATAGAAATTGATGTCCACTAGGGTCTTTAACAAATTTGATTAAAATTGTTTCTACAAAATCAAATTTGTTTGAAGCAAATATACTTTAAGTGAATTTAAAAGATTAAAAATTGCTATCAACGTTTTCTTGTTAAAATGTTTATGTATCAAATTAAATTGAAAATTCCAGGGGCGTTAGGAATGAGGGGGTGAGGGAGGTGTGGGCACTCAGGGTAGCTGTTTACAATACTATCTTTCTGAAATTCTTGCCCAGTCGTTTCTCATTTCATTAATGTGGTATGAGTGGAAATTAACAATAAAAACACCTCCACTAGAGTTAACCAGATATAGGACGTCATTCATTCAATATACTGGACAAAACAGTTACGGAAAAGACCGGGTTGTAATCCTGGTAGTTTGCAATAAGGTCCTTTTTTTTAAACCCAAACACAAATTTCCCCCTTTCCCTACAATCAAACGCTCATATTTTTTTAAACTCCGCCTTCCTTATCCATAACCCATTAGTGGAGATTTTTTATTTGCCCAGATGAGTAGTTATATATAGTGCATAAAACAATCCCATGTTGTTATCCCTCAAGCGAACTATACCGACCAGTGGCCGCCACCTTTAGCCATGAAGGTGCCAACATTTTGTGGTTAGAGGGTATCATGTGGTCATCACAACGAACCCTCCGGCCGTTTACCTCAGTTTTCTAAACCGGAGCTGCTATTTCTTTATTCAATTAACTCCTAATGTATCCTCTAGTTTGACCTCTTTCCAGACCCACTGCTTCACAGATTAATTTTTTAGTCACCGGGGATCGAACCCGGACCTCTGTATCTACAGCCAGGAACTCTGACCACTGATCCACAGAGGAAGTATTTATAAAAAAATTAATATTATGACCATACTCTCAAAATAATATTGTATTCAGTTTTTCGCAGAACCATATTTCGGAATATGATTAAACGATCTAAATTCTTAATTCCCATTTATTTCATTTAGCACTTAGTTGGTGTATTTAAATCTCATAACCTTTAAACAATTTAGTCTATATAAACAAAAAGGTTGTCTGAAACTATTATCTTCAGACAAGAAAGCCTCCATTTAACAGATCAGAAATATTATATTCTTGGTTTTCGTTTTCTAGAAACCTGAAGGGATATGTAGCACGAAACATAAAATATTCATTCCTGTTAGTTTATACAACTTTTCGGATTTTTTTTATACATTAGCCGACCCAATTGACTCTATCAAACGTAATTTTACAAATGAAGAATAAATACTGTCTTTTTGGCACCTTCCAGGTTTATGTAGGTATTGAGAATTATGCTAAGCCAAGAAACCGAGACCGTTTTCTCACACGGAATATCAACTCACCAAAGCTAAGTTGGTGCAACTTTGAATTGAGTTTTCTAATGGTGTTGGTGGTGGGGTTTTGGGGGAGTTCCCCGAGTGGTTCGCTAATATTAGCTTTCTATCGTTTCCTCTTCTTACTCCAGTGCTAGAGCATGGAGATCACGTCTCTCCCTGTGCACTGAGGCTGCACCGACAAGATAGAAAGATAGGCTAGGCTCTCAACCACAGATGCCTCAACAGAACGATTTACTTTCTTAACTTGGCACTAGGATGCGTGGAAGAGGGGTATCCCCTCTTGGCATGGTCGGGTGGGGGTTAAGGAGTAGGGGGTCATATAAGGGGTGAGGGGGGATGGTTGGATCGCTGAGGGGGGGGAGGGGGGCAAGGTTTGTGTTTCCACAAAAGAAGATCGAGAAGAAGAAGAAGTAGAAGAAAATAATTCAACTGGCCACAACAAGTTTTCTTTTAAGTCTCCCCCTCGTTTCTTTTTTTCTTTTAAGTAGAAGGGAAAGTTAGTATGAAAAGGACTAACTTCGATAATCAAATAGCTAAAGAAGTTTGGTAACTTGAGCAAAATTGGAGAAACAAAGATAAAGCTTCCCTAGTTCCATTATAACGATTCTTCTCACAAGTAGTGGGAAATCCTTAGGAATCAAATATTTTTTATATGATGATGATAATTTGTGATCAAACTTTATCTCATACGGTGCACATATCAAATAAATGGAACAACTTGATTATATATTAAAGCCATGGTATCAAACGTAAACCAAACTTTATCAAGAAATATTAATGTCATCCTGGACTTTTCTCCCTAAATTTATCTTAATACACAGTGAGTCATATATGGATAGTTAGTTATGTGTGTCCAAATAATCTCTCCCCTTAAATGAAGGTTTGATAAAAAAAAGAAGAAAAAAATAGCCGTGGATATTCTGTCTTTTGTAGCTTCATTTATTTTAATTTTAATATTAACAACGAAAAAGATAAATTAAATACCACACATACTCTCCGGACACTTTTAAGAGCATTATAACAAGTAAATTTTGTTTAAAATTATATCAGTAGGTAGCTTAAGGATAATATATTGTTTGTTATACTTTCTTTAAAGATATTTCAACCATGTAATCACTCATTTATTTAAAGAGGATTGTTTGTGTGTTTATTTGTATGTTTGCGATAATCTTGAATAACCACTGAACCGATTAAGAAAGAATTTTCACTCATGTGTTATTTATTCTCTCAGGATTGACATAGGCTATATTTTTTTCCTTTTAAAATACAATAATTTAATGGTATTTCAAATAACCTAGCTTAAACCCCACGATCAATCGTTGTATTCTCCTACTGAATGTATACTTTTTTTTTTGTATTAGTTGATTCACATATCTACTGCATATCAAAATAGTAGTTATAGAATACATTTTAATTTTAAGTACATATATAGATTATGTATTTTTTAGGTTGGTTGTTCTGTACACACATTAGCGGGTAAATCGTGTTTCTTTGACAAATAAAAATCACAAATGAGTAACGTTTCATTTCTTTATTTTATTAGAGCTCTCATTCGTATTCAGACAAATAAATGACTTCCCTCATTAAATTCGGCTTATATTCCAGAGTTGAAAAGGTAATAATCATAAATACATAAAATATAATGTGTATTTGTGTGTTAACACTGTGACTTCAACAACAAAATTATTTGCAAAAGAACTTAGGGCTGCCTGAAAAACAGCAACCATGGCCTATTTTTTCCCTTTAACCTATATTCAGAGCATTATCAACTTTTTTTCAACCACCACGTATTATTAACCTGTTCAGGTTATAGGCATATGCACTAATTACACTAATAAGTTAGGAATTAAAATGGTTAAAATTAGATTAAGTCTATCCGCATTTGCATGGAGTGAGAGTGGAAAACCATTTATGAAAAAAACCTCATTACACCCGACCAGGATTCGAATCCCGATCCCTCTGTAATTGGTAGTTTACTCTATTGCGAGAGTGACGCCTTACACCGTGCGGCCACCGAATAAGATTTTTTTTTAAAATTAATTTCGCTACAGTCCTAATCATATAAGCTGCCCCCCACTGGGGAAAAGCGGAAGTTAGGTTCGCCATCTTTCAGCCTAAATGGAGTGTACCATTATTTTAATGTGGTTAAAATAAAGTAGGCCTACACTCGGTATAGTTCTTCATAAAAATTATAAATTAACGACAAATCTCCAAAATATGTTTTTATTAATGAACCATGGTTGATAATGGAACATGAAAATACACTTGTAAATTTCGTTTTTACTACCTTGGACTATTGTTATGGATTGAAACTTCTCCCTTGATTGCTGCTTAAAAATGCAAAGTGTTGTAGCGTTGAATGTAAATTTTAATATTATTGGTGTATATTTCCAATACCACATCGAAACCAAATTTCAATGTAATAACTTAACGCTAATTTTGGTTTTCGTGTAACAAATGGATATTGTGTATAATGTTGTTCATGTGTGATTGTTATTTTATAATTCGTATGTATGTCATTTGATTGTTTCATTTCTGAATGATAGAGGCACGAGAAATAGAGTCTACTGAAAAATTATGGCTTGGTGTTTTATCAAAAATTATTCCCAGAATGGTAAAGTTTGTAGAACTCATTAGTCTCAATTAACATAAAAGTTTTATTTTCACGTTGATATAATTATGAATATTAGAGTATTAAAACAAAAAACAATATTATATGTACATTATTGATATTATTTTTAATTAAAAAGTTAAAATTTAATTAGTAGGTTTAAAAAAGTTAGAATACAAATAATTAGCGTTAAAAGCTAAAATACAAGTAATGTAATGTTAAAAAGTTAATATACAGGTAATTCTTAGTTAAAAGTTATAATCATAATAACGGATTTAAAAAAAGTATATTAAAAAAAAGCAATATTGTGTTTAGTAAAAGTACAATAGAATTTGTCTCTTATTAAATAGTTATAGTACGATTAAGGCTTGTTTGAGAATTTAAAATAAATTAGTTTTCTATTAAATAGTTAAAATAAAATAAACGCGTTGTTAAAATGATCAAATAAAACCGATGCATTTAAAACCAGGTACAATAGTCACAATATATGCGTTTTCATTAAGTTGCAATACAATTAATCAAGTGGTTTAAACAATACAATGTGAATGTAATGTTGTTAAAACGTTACAATGCCTTTAAATACTTACTTTCTGTGTGGTATAAGAACTCTAAAGTTTATTGCCACGCTTAAAAAAGTACGCCATCTAATCCTGTCTTGATTTAGATATAACCATATCACCTCATTACAACCTATCCTTATCTTGAGATAGTTATAACCAGTTCACCTCAATTAACCCTTTCAATTTAAGCTCCATTCTAATGTTATCCTCCCATCTGCGTCTAGATGTTTCTACTGGTCTCTTCCCATAGGGTTTACCAGTAAGTACAACGCTTTTAATTATTCTGCTTAAGGTGGGATGGAAGAAAAGGGTAGAAAAAGCCAGTGTTTTTGCAATTTTTTTTATGGCAACGCATTTTTTTTTGCCAAAATAAATAAAATCTTGCTCCAGTAAAAATATAGAATTAAATTTTCTTCACACATTGACTTAAACATTTCTTGAATATCTGTCAAGGGTTTTCTGGAATTCAATGATATCTTTTCCTCTTAATTTAAATGTTTGTAATGTAATGCCACCATGCTCATGGCAGATACTCAGGAGCTGTTGATATAAACGTGTGAAGAAAATTAAACTGTGTGTTTGTACTGGAGCAATATTTTATTTATTTTGGCCAAAAACATGTTTTGCCATAAAAAAAACCGCAAAAACACTGGCCCTTAATTCCTTTAAGCTAGCACCAAAACTGTTTGTTTTAATCTTGTGTCACCCTTATTTGTGAGCACGTGGGATGGTGTGTTAATCTCATCTAGTCTTGTTTGTCAGTGATGGGTTCGAATCTCGGTTGGGTGTTTTATCTTAGAGGCTTCCAATTGTCTCTTCACACAAACTCTGGTATATTCAATCCAAACTCCACCCTCTTCATCCCTATTCCATTATTTAAAATATGACCCGCTTTAGTGGCCGCATGGTTTAAGGCATCACTCTTGCAGTAGACTAGACTGCCAATTACGGAGAGATCGAGGATAGAATCCCGATCGGGTGTACTGAGTGTGAGTTTACACTAAATTGTTTTCTACTCTCACTCCACGCAAATGTGGGTAAACTTCCTTTAAATTAAACCTTCCTCATCCCTAGTACATTAGCGTATTTTTTTAAGAACCACGTCTTTCTTACTACCCGTTTGGGTTATACACTCATATACTAATTGGGCTAATGTTTTAAAGGTATTAAAAAAAGTTATATTTATAGGAAGTGTACCTGACTTTGCGTGAAAAGAGAGTATGGAACCCATTTTGGGAAAAATCACCCACAGTACACCTGACCAAGATCAGTAGTCATCAGTAGTCTAGTCTATTGCGAGACTTCACCATTTTATAAAACCATTTTAATAGCTTAATTTTTTTACTTAGTTTCAATAACCATTCAGGTATAACGTATACATATTAATAACGCTTTTGTAGTAGAGATGAAAAAATAAATCCTCTATTTGAGGTATTTAATGTGCACTTTCTGAACCGACTGATGTTATCAGCACAAGACTTATAGATTAGCTTAATTCTAGAACAGACACAACATCCAGCCCTCAACCGTTAATTCATCACTGTGAAAGGGAAAACCAGATCACTTAAGTTGGCCCCCCCACCCCATCAAAATTAAAATTTAAGTGTACCACCGTTTTGCACCTATTTTGCACCGCTTTGCACCTATTTTGCACCGTTTTGCACCCAAGTATTACGTTTTGCACCCTAACCCAAGAGGAGGTACGACTGTTTATGTTAAGGGGGGGCCAAGTTAAGGGTAGTCCCCCCACTATCAAAATGTTGGATTTTTTTCATGCCATCTTAAAAGTCTTGTTTTGCATCGTTTTGCATCGTTTTGCACCCAAGTAAGGCGTTTTGCACCTGAATAGTTTTTCAAGAAAAAAATATTTAAAATGGAAAAAAGTGGGGGGGCCAAGTTAAGCGTAGCCCCCCCACTCACTGATTGGGGTTTTTTTCAATACAAAAATAAAAGTCCTGTTTTGCACCGTTTTGCACCTAAGTATGGCATTTTGCACCCTAATAGATTAGCGAGAAAAAAATATTTAAGATACAAAAAAATCAAGTCATTGGACGCTTTTAGCGGGGTGGCAAATGGTTTGCCGTGTGAATTTGTGATACAATATTGCCTTCTTTTTTTTAGTTATTAATTGGCACCCCATATAGTTCAAAAACACAAGTTGCCACTTCCGAAAATCATGTGGGGTGGGGGCGGTAGTGCTGGGATGTATGGCGCAGGGGGAAGGGAATTATCATGTTATTTGTTACAACATTATTGACTGTAACTTCCATAGATTTTATGATATAAAAGTCCACAATAACTAAAATTAAACCTAATAAATTTATCTACAATTTGGCCCATAGCATGTAATTAAGTTATTATCTCCAGAAATATGAATAAACTATAAACATTTTAACTTTTTTTTCTATAAGTTTTGGTGGTAGTAAGCAAATTTATGTTTTTAGATTTACTAATGGTAACAACTATAATAGTGTTTTAACTCTCTTTAGTTTGACATATTTATGGCCTCCTTATCACAAACATTATATTAATATTCCCTCAGAAGATGTGCACATTAATGTAATAATAACTTAACTTTTTCAATGGCATTATTGGCTTCGAAAAATGTTATACTTTAAAAAATAACTGTGCTTAACTCCAAACCAAAGCATTAGGAAAAATCTTTTATATTCAAGGCTTACGATAAATTAAGTGGTCTTGCAAAAACTTTGTTTTGAAAAGTTAAAAAATATAAGTTGCAATATTTACTGAACCATATTTCTTATAGTATTTCACGAAAATATAGTGAATTTGCTTATGCATTTGTTATTCTGTGCAGATAGAAAAAATACACAATAAAAATAATCGAAAATTATTACTGTACGTTAGAATATTGTTTGTAAATGCTGTGTTATAATTCTAAGTCATCACAATTACAACAGGAGCACAATTTGGAGAAACAGTTTGTTTTTAAAGAGCATTTTATGAGCTCTAATATTTCTGAAATTTTTGGAACATAATAATCATTACTAGCTTCCCCACCATAGCCCGGTTCAGGAGATGGTACATTTGTATGAGCAGTAAAAACATTGTTCCAAATTATGCACTGATAAAATAGCCCTCAATATAGAGAATTTTAGAGCAGACAACTTTGGTGGCATCTGTTCAGATTCCACTTTTTTTAAATATACCACCTTACTTCTCTCACTTTCAATGCTGTAGATCATGGCATGTAAAGTTTTCAGACTAATTTTTCTATACTCTCTTCAACATAATCCCATATTTCTTTTGCCTGAAAGACATTCTGTGGTAACACAGCCAGTGAAGGCATGAAATCCTGGCAAAGCAGTGGCTTTTTGTGGATCCATTACTAGATAATTAATGCTTGGTAATTGGAGTAGAACAGTTAACAATGCTGGCTATTGTCAAAACTGTGGTTATGTGAGAAATGAAGGTGGCCAATGTTGGAATATTTGAATTGCCTCTCATGTCTTCACTTACACATTGTATGCTATCTTTCAGGGAAGCACCTCTGATTTTGTGGATGTCTTGCCTATAAGCCATACTTTCATGTCGGTAATATCAGGGTGGCTTACAGAAGCTGGGCTGAAGTCAGGATAAGTTTTGAATTTTAGAATCTGTTTGGATGGCATAACACAATCTTTAATAACAGTTGAACAGTCAGGAAGGTATATTGCACAATTTCCAGACGTTTTCTACAGTTAAACTTGTGTACTGTCATCTGCTTCTTTTCGCTGATAAATGGCCAGCGCTGTGGCATGTGTAATCCTTTTTTCCATTAAAGGTATCTTCCATAAAATTTACAATGTCTGCTGCGAAAAATATATATAGGCTCTTGACCATATTTGCAGGTAAATACACTCCATTATCCCTCCAGACATCACCCATATCACACACTGCGATTTGAGATTTATACATGAAAATACAGTTACACTTGATCAAGAAGTCCAATTCATGAAGCAAATTGACAATACTTTTGTTTATAGTGGCTTGGTAAATTGCCATTCCTATGACAACTTGTGAGTCCTAACATGTATTGGTTTCATATTGTCAGTACATGAATGGTACACTTGTCTTTCCTTGTATGTCATAGCCATAGCAGTTTGTGAGATACTCATGGCTGCTCTATTTACAGGGGTTGGATTTCCTTCGGACGAAATTATTTCTTCTCTACCACTAACAAGCCATCTAAAGAATGCACACACTTCACGTGGAGTGAGGTCCTTAGGCGTGTGCATTTTCCCTGTGAACTTCCATTGTTGAGCGTAATTTATCCACTTTCGGAGTAAAAGAGCTGCATCATAAAGACACCGCATGTTCACATCCGAATCATTACCACAATGATATATTGCATCGATAGAAACATCTCCTTTTTAAAAAATAAGCTATTTCCGGTTGGTTTCTTCAAGCTGGTCGGTGGAATTCAATATAACCAATGTTGTCAATGAGTATTTGCTTTATATTTTCCCGAGATATCCTAGGATAAACCATGTTGTTCATTGCCCGTATGTTTTCAAAAATGGTTTGGATGACAGCAATATTAATAGCCCACTTTTGTAGACATTCAAGAATGAGACTGATAAATTCAATTTCTGCTGCAGTTTCTGTTGTAGAGTATTTAAACGTAGTGTTCGTAGCCTGCCTTAGCATATTACTTACATATTTGTCCAGAATAGCAAATGGTATCTAACATCAATGACATATCCATCCTCCTCATTGATAGCTGTGTTGAGTTTAATATTTAAAGCTTCATTCCCATTTTTGTAGATAGTATCACGCAGATTACGTCCATTTTATTATATACAACTATTGTAGATAGCTTAACTGTCCTTAATTTGATACATTGTAGGCCTTTCTATCACAAATATGATGGAAGTTAGAACCATAATGTTGGAACAAGTAGTATGATTTCTGAGTTCCGGAAGGGGCAACAAGTTTTTTTTTCTATCTTTGGGGCACCAGTTTATATATAAACACGCAATATTGCATCAAAAATTTCTCACTTATTCTAATATTCGACCAGTTGCTCACACACTCAAATTAAGAATGTAAATATGCCATCGTTTTCCACCTCTCTAGCACCATTTTGCACCCAAGTACTAAGTTTTACAAACTATCCCCAGATAGTGTACGATTGTTTTGGTTTGGAGGTGTGAGGAGAGTTAAGAGTAGCCCCCTAATATTAAAATGTTATTCTTTTAATGCAGATAGAAAAGTTTTGATTAGCACCACTTTGCACCCAAGTATGGCGTTTTTCAAGAAAAAAATTAATACAAAATAAGATCATAATTAATTAATGGGCCAAGCTCAGCGCATGCTTTCCTTCTCCAATGAGGCTGTTATTTTTCCTATTATAATATTGATGTGTATTTTGCACTCAAACATGAAGTTTAGAACATTAATAGTTTAATCAGAAAAATAATTAACTATAACACATAGTTATAGTGTCATATTATATTCATGGATTTCCAAAGTTTGAAATGTGTTTAGTTTCAAAACTGTTTTTCGCGCAATGTCTTACACCTTAGTAATTAACTTACTTTAAAGTAGAAATAAATTTATTGTTTTAATGTCTTGTTTAGAAACAGCTTTACCCACTAGTTTTTTTTTACCCTTTTACTCTGATATACACGTGTCTTATATTTGAGTTTTAGTGTCACCATATTTGAAAATTATTAGCTTGTTGATGACGTTTCTATTTTATACGGACAAGGCTGCTGTCCTTTTCTGACGGGTTTACTTTATAAATATAAATGGTATACCATAATTGTATCTATATTCAGTTAGTTATGAAAAAGTTTCTTATCGCTATTTTAAAAATGCTTGCTGAGCAACTGTCGGTCACGATGGCTATCTTGCCCACGTGGTCAGTGTAAGAACATAACTACATTAGTTGAGCTTCTTTAAGATCATAACTACCCTAGTTGAGCTTCTTTAAGAACATAACTACCGCAGTTGAGCTTCTTTTATGGAATGTGTTCGAGCTGGGAGGATTTGCATGGGCATCTTTAATAAGAGAACGCTACCATGTTCCTAGATTACTATATTATTATAAAGGTTTGATTAATATATATACACAATAAAGTTGTGCTTTATTCATTGACATTTATAATTTACGACACAATTTTTCTCATTAATGTAAATTATTAATTATAAAATAACGAGGCATTGGACGATGGCTCATTAAGTAGTAATTTTTTTTCATAATATTCTGAAATAATGAAAAATATAATTTCTTAGGTTCAGTTCATATATACACTTTTGTGCTGAATAAAATGTTTTATTCAACTTGAAATGGTCCTAGCTATACAGACGAGAAATGCAAAATATTTGTCCCAACATATTTTAATCCAAATTTGAAAAGTTAAGAATGTTTAATATATTTTAGAAAAATTAATTTGAATCTTCTTGTAGAATTTAAATAATGACTGTATTTTATATTTAAATGTTTGACTTTTAAGAAATAACTATTCACAAGTTAGAAAGTATGCTTTAAATATAGTTTTAACTTTTATTTTTATGGATTTTTATTTTCTCATATAGAGAGAAAATAGTCTTATTGTAGCCATGAACATTTTCAACCTTGAGATTATGATGAAACTTTACGTTTTATTTTCTCCTGAATTAAAATAGTTGATTTCTCTGAATATAAATACTAAATTGTTTGAATGATTTTGTTAAAAATTTAATTTATATATATATACACACACACACATTCAACGGCTATACTTTGGGAGTTTGTGTTGATTTTGACACTAATATTTATATTAACGGTAGTTTATTAAAAAGTGGATTTTGAAAATTACAAATATTTCTAGAAGGCTCTACCAATTTTGTTTAAATTGTATATCTAGATAGTGTTTGATCTGACAAATAACACTGTTCACTTGAGTAAAAATTTATTTTACTGCAGTTCAATGAAGAATCATTTCTGTAAAGTCAAAAGATTTTTGAAAATAGCTTTAACGGTTTGGTTAAATATGTAAATCTATTGAGTTTTCAAAATGACAAATATAAATGTACACTTGTTTTTAAGGAAAAACTCACTAAAGGGTAGTTTACCAAGGACTGATTTTTTTATAAAAATTTTAATATTTTGAAAATAACTTTAACGATTAGGCTCAAAATGGGTATCTGGCAAGTTATTTACAATAAAAATAATTTCATATCTATTGTTTTATCTTAAACAATTTATTTAATAGTAGTGATAATTACTGATATTTGAACAATTGTAGTTTAAAAAAGAAAAAAAAATTGGAATCACATAGTTTTACTGCCTGTTCATCTTATACGCATCTATGATCATTACTCTACTGGGGTAGGGAGGAGGAAGGAAGCGTTTTAGAGGTAATCTACCTGCAGCTGCATGGAGGGAGAGTGGAAAACCATTGAGGGAAAACTACCCTCTGTAGACATGACCGGTATTCGAACACCGATCTCCCCAACTCCAGCAGGCCAATCTAACAGGAAATTGAAGCCTTGGACAATTCTGCCCCTGAAGTGTTTTTTTTGAAAATAAATTTTACAATTTTGCCAATAGAGGACTATTTTACACGATTTAATAATAACGTATGTTTATTTTTATAAAATATATTAATTTAAGATTATTTTATATATGATAAACTTTAGAAAATTTGAAATCTTTCAAATTAAGCATTTTAATATATTATTTAAATGAGTGTCTGTTAATTGTTTATCATGATAAATAAGAAGATATATTTATTTTTAGCAAATATAAATAATTTGAGAATAGTTAACAAGTTTTTTTTTAATTTGAAATATTAAAAAAATTGTTTGGTCAATGTTGTTTGATTTTTTTGTGAAAAAGGTTTTTATTGTACTTAGAAAATATGGTTTCCCGAGGAAAACTTAAGTGAGTTTTACAAAAAAAATCTTTTTTTTTCTAAATTGGGGGGGTTTACACTTAACTTGGCCATCGAACATTTTTTAACTTTAAATTTATTTATTTTTCTTAAAATCTATTAAGGTCCAAAATGGTGCTAAATATGTAGAAAAGATGGTATATTACCATTCTTAATTTGAGGGTGTGGGGGCTAGAGGGAAGGTCCAAAGACTTAATTTGTTTGTATATTAAATATTTTTTTCTCGCTAATCTATTAGGGTGCAAAACGCCATACTTGGGTGCAAAACTGTGCAAAACAGGACTTTTATTTTTGCATTGAAAAAAACCCCAATCAGTGAGTGGGGGGGCTACGCTTAACTTGGCCCCCCCACTTTTTTCCATTTTAAATATTTTTTTCTTGAAAAACTATTCAGGTGCAAAACGCCATACTTGGGTGCAAAACGATGCAAAACAAGACTTTTAAGATGGCATAAAAAAAATCCAACATTTTGATAGTGGGGGGACTACCCTTAACTTGGCTCCCCCTTAACATAAACAGTCGTACCTCCTCTTGGGTTAGGGTGCAAAACGTAATACTTGGGTGCAAAACGGTGCAAAATAGGTGCAAAGCGGTGCTGTATTTAAATTTTAGTTTTGGGAGGGTGGGGGGGTCAACTTAAGTGATCTGAAAAAACCCACATTCCACCAGCGATTAATCTTTCAGCCATGCCAGAAATTGAACCAGGGACCCTTAGTTCTATGTACAGACACACTACAGACTGGGCTTAGGTGTTGGACCACAATAAATACAATAACGTCATAAAACTATAGGGTTTGGTTAGGTTGGTTAGGGTGTAAAACACAAAACAACTCCAAATGAAATAGAGATGTGTCGTTCTTGAAGGAACCAACAAAAGATGCACCTTCATCGTGAACTTATGATATAGGTACTCCAAAGCAGGTAAACAAATTCGGCTTGTGCACCTTCAGTAACGTAGTCGATCCCAAAATCTCAATCAATGTTAAACCTACCCGCTTAAGTTCGCCGTACGGTCTAAGGCAGCGGTTCCCAAAGTGTGCTCAGCAAAGAGAATGGAGAGAAAAATAAATGTATCAAGATCTCAAAACTGTGTGTTTTGGGGGTCAT
This sequence comes from Timema shepardi, assembly GCA_902151425.1. Lineage (NCBI taxonomy): Eukaryota > Metazoa > Arthropoda > Insecta > Phasmatodea > Timematidae > Timema > Timema shepardi. The sequence goes on along the minus strand of CABFVX010000039.1, from coordinate 72,159 downwards.
GAACTGTGTTTAGGTACAGTAAGTATTGGGTATAAATTATTCAGCTCTAGCAGCGTGCTGTTAATCAGTGTGGATAGCAAGTAAAATAAAGCCGAAATTCATATTAGCATGCGTCACCTCAGTCAGCTTCGACCGCCTGCATCTTATTGGAACTGTGCAAAACATCTCAAACGTCGGTGAAGCCCACAGACTGCACATGGCAAAACCAGACGGATACTCGAAGGTGCCAGCTAACCCCGTCTCTGTGATAACGTCTCCATCACGCTTTCAAATACGATGGTTAGCTTCGACACCTTCCAAGAATATTGTTTTGAATACTGTTGTAGTTCGGTTTAGTACCAATGTCGGTGCTAGGTGAAAATATTGTCACCCTTACCTCAAAGACACGTATGTACAAAATTGGTGTTTTGATTAAATGATATTTAAAGCTTCAATTTTCAATGACTTTCAAAGAGAAAAATTAAGTTTAGGTTATATCAAAATTTAAGATATTTATAACTAGTAAAAATTATTTATGTTTTTTACATACAATAATATATCAACTAACAAATTTAAAAATGGAGTTAGGTAAAAACAGCAACAAGAAAAAACAACCACTTAAGTTCCTTTGGCATCAGGGCAACAAAAGTGCTCCGTGATGAATTTCTCTACTTTAAAATTAGTTGGCGATTCAACAAGTTTGGGAACCACTGGTCAAAGGCATCACTCTCGTGTTAGACTAGACTGTCAAAGAAAGAGAGATTGTAGTTCGATCCCGGTCGGGTGCACTGAGGGTTGTTTTTCTTAAATGGTTATCCATTTTCCATCCACGCAAATGCGAGTACACTTCCTCTAAATTAAACCTTCCTAATCCGTAACACATTAGTGTAATTAATATAGAGGCGTATAACCCAGACGGGTAGTAAGGCACGATGCTTAGAAAAAGGTAGACCTGGGAAGACGAGACCATTGTCTGCGTACACAACAGCGCACATAATAATGTAAATTCATCGAGATAATTATGTTAATATTCAAAACTGTAACGCTTTACTTAGCCTTTAAAGAGGATGTGCTGGTTTGAGTCCCGGATGGGTATACAAAACGTATTTTTTTCCTTCGTGTTTTTTTTCCCCCGACAAATATGTAACTACGTAGATTTGGGCATTTTTCTTCTTAATTACAACTGCATCCTCCTTAAATTTTAAGTGCTTTTTCTTTTCCACTGCCTCTTACTAATCGTTCCGGTTATACGAATCTGAACCAATAATACCAATTTGTTTGGATTTAGTAAGGTTGAATTTAGAAAAATTTTACCCACATTTAAGTGTAAAATAATTTTTAAATCAACGTTTTTAGTTCAACTGGCCAGGATTCAAATCCCGATCATCTGGCCAAATAAAATCCAGTCAATTGCATGAGTGATGCCTTAGACCCCTGTATCACAAAGTTTTGGTGAGAGAGGACCTCAGGGGGATACCTGAGAGACCACCGGGCTCTGGGAAAAGTGGAGGAGGTAAAAAGTTTTTGAAAGTTTTTAATCAGATCAATTTTGCGGCTCTAAATAAAATATAAAAATTAATTTAGTAAATAGCCTAAGGCGTCACTCTCGCAATAAACTAGATTGCCGATGAAGGGGAGATCGGGGTTCAAATCCTGGCCCACTATACTAAGGGTAGTTTTTCCAAATTGGATTTACATATTCCATCCACTAAAATGCGGATACATTTTCTCTAAATATAGCCTTCTTAATCCTTAAAAATGTAAGCGTACTTAGACGCATAACCCAGACGGGTAGTAAGAATCGGTGCTAAAAATAAAGGAAAAAACATAATGCAGATCCAGATTCGAATCCTGGTTGGGGGTACTGATGACGATTACTTTTTACAAAATGGTTTTCCTATCTCCCCCCATGCAAATTAGGTTACATTTGCTTTATTTTAACTTCTTCATCCCTACAACATTAACGTAATTAAAATATACACGAATAACGCGAGATGCGGTGAAATAAAGCAAACTTTAAACAAATCCATTTCCAAAAGTTGTCTACAAACTAACCTTGACATCGTTTTCTACTAAGAATAAAATGTTTACATGATACCGTAGCATACGTGTATACGGACTGTTTGATTAACTGAAGTGCTCGGCTCCATTTGAAATGAGACTCCTCCACGCCCAAGCTAGCAGATAGAAATGTGTTTATATACAACGAGCCAAATACTGTACTTTACAAAGACAAAAGATAGATTGTGAATGATCTGCATGTGTTCGTGGGGAAGATTCTAGCACGTTTTTGTGTCGGCTATAAAAAATAAATGTAGATATTTTTAAAAACAGACATAGGGGACTTTTTTAAGGAACGTGAGAAAATGCCAGTGGTTATTTTTTTAAGTTTTCAAAGAAAAATATTTGTATAGCCAAAATAAAAAATAATAATAATTCTCCACTATAAACTTAAAGAGTTTAAATTTCTTCACGTGGCGATATAAACAGTTTTTTTTTAGTATTTATCATGATCATATTGGCATTAAATGACAAACTTTTTAATGAAGATAAAAAGTTGTCATTAAATTCCAGAACACCACTTGAAAGATATCAAACAACTGTTGATATCACCATGTGAAGAAATGCAAGCTCTATTTTTCTACTGAAGATAAATTCGATTTTGATCAAAAGAGTTTTGATATAAAAACTGCAAAATACCTACCTCTTGCGCCTCTTACATCCTCACCTTAATCCATTTAGGTGGCGAAATGGTATGTATATTTTTAGCACCTCGTATTACCAACTGTTCTGGTCATAATTACGTTAATGAGTTAAAGATGAGGAATGTTGAATTTAAAGGAAATGTACTATCATTCTAGCAGAGGCAGGGTGGAAAAACATTTAGGAAAACTCACCCTTAGTACACCAGACTGGGATTTGTACTCCGATATTCCTGTCATCAGAGGTCTAGTCTATTGTGAGTGTGACACATTAGACCATGTGGATATTGAAGCAGGTATTCCAAATTATTTAAAGCAGGGGTAAATAAAAAAATTTGAATCAAGGAGCCTTGCACAGGGAAAAATAATATTTTCTGGAGCCCTCGTTTAATATTTTACACTAACACAGGATGGAGTGGAAACAATGAGACGATCTATGCTAAATAAAGTGATGGACAACGTGCTGAGGTTTGTCCGACGTCCGGTGGAGCTCATCTGAGTAACATTATCTTCAAAAAGTGAAAAATTGTAGTATCTAGTTTGCTTTTATCTAGCTAGTGAATATTTACTTTTCAATAAAAGTGTTAATTTTCAATTTACTAACTGTCTAATTTTTTCCGGCCCCAATCTGTAATTTTATCATTCAATAACGACAGTTAAATCGTACAAGTATAAAAGTAAAAAAAAATCCTGAAAATATCACTTATTATATCTACGACTTTGGAAAATGTTCTTTATACGGTCTTTAAAATAAAATAAATCGATGTGAAAAACACATGAAGATTCCAAATTTGCTTCATGGAGCCAGAGATAAATATGGTGACGCCCAAAGGCTCCACGGATCACGGTTTGAAAAACCTTGGTCTGAAGTGTCCCTTAAGAAATAGACTTTACTGTCAATGACGGATAAATTTGTGTTTGAATCCAGGTCAGACGAGTGTTAAGGTTGATTTTTCTAAAATGGGATTCCCCTCATCTATATTAATAAAATGAAGAGCTTGTTTGTCGTTCATGAGCATTGCACGATAGCTACCACAAGCAAGGATCGAAAATTCTAGAAATTATTAGCTTCTGTGAACGAAGGCATGCCCCTCTAAGCCTTAATTCTAAAATTTAACAGTGAGCACATAGTCTAAATGCCAATCTCGTTCGGTCTGGTTTGTCGGTAAAAGCAAGATTTGTGTTCAAATCATGAGTGGATGTACTAGCCACTATTACCACCAATATGCCAGACAAGCGCAAGAAAGTGATCTACAACGCCGATTACCTACCAATATTGACGTACGATCTAGAAACGTGGGTAATGAAGGAACAGGGTATGAGAAGAATGAAGGTGAGTGAACTGAGATTTCTGAGAAGCAGGATTGTGGTGACAAAAGATTACAGGATGAGAAATGAGAAAGTAAGAGGAATAGTAAAGGAAGAGTCAGTCCAGGACAGGATAGAGATTGCCCAACTAAGGTGGTATGGCCATTTGAGAAGAATGGGGAGGGAAAGGAGGTCCAGGAGGATGTTGGATATGGAGGTGGGAGAAGGAGGACAAAAGGAAGACCAAGGGACAGATGACTGGAGGGAGTAAGGAAGAGTGTGAAGCAAAGAGAAGACTGGTTCATGGTAGAGGAAGAGAGGTGGTGGCAGGAAAGTAGCCGGGGAGAGGTTTATTCTTTAAACAGATGTAACAGATAGCTGTAGTAACTATTTTGCGAGTGCAATGAGCGTACCCACCTCTGTAACTGGAGTGTGGAAAGAGGGGGTGGGTTCGACATTTGCAAATAGCCAGGTAGCAGTGTAGTCCTCCTGCGAGTGCGTTTGGGACTGGTCGTGTTAAACTAGAGTCGTGGACACGGTAACCAAGTATTGTATGTGTATATATTGATGTATAATAGTTGTACCAATGTTTGTTCTCTTAAGTGTAAATATATATATATATATATAATTTGTAAATAGTAAGGTACGTTACAATTGGTGGCAGTGGCGGTTATTGTGAACTCAAATTAAAATGGCAGAAATGTGTGCAAAACCAACTGTATACACGGGTTCTGGTGATTGGTGTGAGTGGCTATTTCAGTTCCAACTGGCGGCAGAAATTAATGGTTGGAGTGATGAAAAAAAAAAAGTTTGTTCATGGGTATGTTCCTTTTGGGGGTAGCTCTGAGTGTATACAGAGACCTGCCAGATAGTGAGAGAAAGGTAGGGGCAACATTAGTGGAGTGGTTAGGGTACAAATTTAATCCACGGGAAAGAACATAACTTGATAAATTACAGTTCCAAAATCGAACTAGGCAGGTAGGCGAATCGCTACAAGAGCTTGCTACGAGCTTAAGAGCCCTCGTGACTAGCGCATACCCGAATGTAAATAGCGAAGCTAGGGACGAATTATTGCGGGATCGGTTCTTGGCAGCTCTCAGGAGTGATATAAGACTTCGTGTGCGGCAAGAGCGGCCTAAGACACTGGACGCTATCGTGAGCTTGGCTCTTGAGCTAGAAGCGATTGGTCAAGTGGAAGCAGCTGATCACGTGTGTCAAGTATCCGCAGATGATGATTTATTGCAACCGATAAAGAGGAGTGACGCTTGTGTTGTAACTCAAGAGAATCACAAAATGAAACAAATGATGAACATGGTGATGCAGACAATGGATGCCATCCGCGATGTTTGTGAATCTTTGAAATCTGTTGCAGGTACCATTCAGACAATGAAGCAAGGTCAACGCGGACCAGAAACAAAGTGCTACCAATGCGGTGAACTGGGACATGTTCGGGCAAAGTGCGGTAAGAAACAAAAAACCAAGTGCGCGCCACTGTGCCCGAAACGACACCGGCAGTAAATTCCGATTCAAAACAGTACCGCGTTGTAGTAGGAAGTGTGGACCCATACTCATCCGTGTTAGTGGAGGGAAAACTGTGGGACGAGCCTATAGATTTACTGATAGACACTGAAGCGGCTGTTTCCCTCATAGATGAGAAAGTTTGGCGACGAGCGTCAAATGGCAAACTTCAGCCAACAAACAGGTTAGTTATAAATGCAAGTGGTGATCATATGACTGTGCTTGGCACAGTGAGTGTACCCGTTAGAATAGGAAGCTACTTTGTAACACAGGAAATGATTGTTGCAAAGGGACTGACACAGATGTGCCTTATAGGCACTGACTTCTTACGCAGAAACAAATGCGATGTTTTGCTTTCGAAAGGAATAATGCGGGTAGGTGAAGGGGAAGTACCCCTAAATAAAACACAGAGGGAAACACAGCCTGGAGTGTGCCGGGTGACTTTGAAAGAAACAATCGTGATACCGAGTGGACATGAGGTGGTGCTTCAAGCAGCAGTCAGTGCGGACATGGGGATGGGGGTATTAGAAACAAATAGTCACCTTTCTGAGAAGCATGGAATTTTCGCGGCCCGCGTTGTAGTATCTTCCAAGGACAAGGCTATTCCAGTGAGATTGCTAAATCCACACCCACATCCAGTGACTTTATATAGTGGGACAAATATTGGATCACTGATGCCATGCGTCATCGCAGGGACGGTAGGGACTGGAGATAAAACTACCCGGGACGAGAAGGCATCTAGCTTATTTGATTTAGACTCAGCCAAGCTATCACTTACCCAACGTTCCATAGCAGAAGCCATGTTGAACGATTTTCCAGATGTGTGTTCTTGGGGACCAAACGACCTTGGTCGTACTAATCTAGTCTATCACGAAATTGATACGGGTGGAAGTACACCCATCCGCCAACCACCGAGAAGAGTACCATTCCACCGTAGGGAGGAAATGAGAAGTGTTGTGAAAGAGATGAGCGAAAATGACGTCATTCAACCCTCAACCTCCCCATGGAGCTCACCCGTTGTTATGGTGAAGAAGAAAGATGGCGGAACTAGGTTTTGTATAGATTATCGGCGGCTGAACGATGTTACAAAGAAAGACGCGTATCCCCTCCCTCGTATAGACGATCTACTGGACTCTCTAGGAGGTGTGAAGCTATTTTCCACAATCGATATGGTGAGTGGCTACTGGCAGCTTGAGGTTGCTCCTCAGGATCGTGAGAAGACCGCATTCACAACAGGAGATGGGCTGTGGGAGTTTAAGGTGCTTCCCTTTGGAGTTTGCAATGGCCCAAGCACGTATCAAAGATTGATGGATCTAGTTCTATCGGGCCTCCAGTGGGATACGGCATTGGTGTACCTGGATGATGTAATCGTGATTGGGAGAACCTTTGAAGAGCACATCAGTAGACTACGTGAGGTGTTCAAGAGGTTACGGGAAGCTGGCCTAAAAGTGAAACCATCGAAATGTAATCTATTTCGAACAACTGTGAAGTTTCTGGGACACGTTATTTCAAAGGAAGGTGTGGCCACTGATCCGGAAAAAGTTCGTGCAGTGGTGGACTACCCCATACCTAGTGATATCACTGAACTCAGGGCATTTCTGGGGCTATCTTCATATTACAGACGTTATGTAAAGGGATTTTCAAACATCGCGGCACCCCTGTACCAGCTCACACAAAAAGGAGAGAGGTTTAGGTGGAGTGAACAGTGTGATTGTGCCTTTAATCAGCTGAAACAACGTCTCACATCTGCTCCAATTCTTGCCTATCCAAGGATGGACACTGAGTTTATCTTGGATACAGATGCCAGTGGGACAGGCATTGGAGCTGTTTTAAGTCAAGTACAGGAGGGAGAAGAACGCGTAGTATCCTACCTTAGTCGAGCGCTAACAAAGGCTGAGCGTCGCTATTGTGTAACTAGAAGAGAGATGTTGGCGTTGGTGTATGCAACTCGACACTTCCGGAGTTATTTATACGGCAAAAAGTTTAAAGTACGCACAGACCACAACTCTCTTCGCTGGATGCAGCAGTTTAAGGAACCTGAAGGGCAAGTTGCCCGGTGTCTAGAGCAATTGGCCGAGTTTGAGTTCATGGTAGAACATCGTCCTGGAAAGAGTCACGGAAATGCTGATGGATTATCACGTTTGCCATGTAAGCAATGTGGGCAGGAGGAGCTGCCGGTATCCACTGTATCTCAAGATAACTCAAGCTGGGCACTTCATTGGTCAGACACGGACATCAGATTGCTACAGGACGCTGAGGAAGCCATAGGGCACATTGCTAAACTAAAGCGGGAAGACAAGGAAAGGCCAACCACCTGTGAAGCATCCAGTAGAGGAGAGAACTACATGAGCTTGTTGGCACAGTGGAAACGACTAGAAGTACATCGGGGCCTTCTGTACCGTCGCTGGCTGGAAGAAAATAAGGCGGATATACTTCAGCTTGTAGTACCACGTCACCTATCTACCGATATTTTAAGATCATTGCGTTATGCGGTTACTGGCGGCCACTTAGGTGTTACAAAGACGTTAGAGAAAATCCGACATAGGTTATATTGGCCAGGGATGACCAATGATGTAGAGCTGTGGTGTAGAGAATGTCCTGAGTGCGCGAGNCCTGTGAAGCATCCAGTAGAGGAGAGAGCTACATGAGCTTGTGGGCACAGTGGAAACGACTAGAAGTACATCGGGGCCTTCTGTACCGTCGCTGGTTGGAAGAAAATAAGCCGGATATACTTCAGCTTGTAGTACCACGTCACCTATCTACCGATATTTTAAGATCACTGCATGATGCGGTTACTGGCGGCCACTTAGGTGTTACAAAGACGTTAGAGAAAATCCGACATAGGTTCTATTGGCCAGGGATGACCAATGATGTAGAGCTGTGGTGTAGAGAATGTCCTGAGTGCGCGAGAAGGAAATCACCGACCACCAAGCTGAGAGCACCCCTTGGGACTTACCTCGCAGGATTTCCCCTCCAGCGTGTAGATGCAGATATTTTGGGACCCTTGCCAAAGACAGCTCAAGGAAACAAATATATTCTTGTAGTGACTGACCACTTCACCAAATGGACGGAGGCATATGCTATGCCAGATATGGAAGCGTCAACAGTAGCTAAGCTTATTTTGGAAGAGTTCATCTGCCGGTTTGGTGTGCCAGTGGAGCTTCATACAGATCAAGGACGCCAGTTTGAGTCTAAACTATACCAAGAAATTTGTCAACTTCTTGGGATAGAGAAAGCTCGCACAACTCCATACCACCCACAGTCAGATGGCCTGGTAGAAAGATTCAACAGAACTCTATGCGCAATGCTTTCCCAATACGTCAACAACTCTCGGGACAACTGGGACAAGGCCCTACAAGTTCTACTAGCATACCGGTCCAGTACACAAGATTCGACCAAGTTCACCCCTTACTATCTCATGTTCGGTCGGGAGGTACGGTTACCAATTGACGTGATGTATGGAGAACCCGAGCCTGCCGACAGTGTTGTAGAGTATGCTCGGCAGTTAAGAACAAATTTAGAAACTGCAAGTCGTTTGACACGAGAACATCTCGGCAAAACACATCGGGTGCAAAAAGATGTGTACGACCGGAGGTGCTTCGGTAGTGCCTATAAGGTTGGTGATCGTGTGTGGCTGCACCAGCCAGCAGTCAGAAAAGGAACCTCACCTAAACTGCACAGGGCATAGGATGGCACATATATTGTGAAGACCATAACATCAGATGTAGTCTACCGCATTCAACGTGAATCACCCAAGCGGAAAAGGATGATTGTACATTTCAACCGGCTGAAGCCATGCAGTTCAGCCCTAAGGGAACCAATATCAACAACAGACAGGGAAGGGACAGATGTTAGTGAAAACTTGTCACCTGAGAAAGACTTAGGTCGTATTTTTGTACCAAGAAGTTCTAGTTTAGATTTCCCTAATGAAGATAAAACAAAAATTAATAGTCCGGAGTTATTTGTGCTACCCAGGTCTATTCCAGAGAGATTCTATCCTGCAAGACAGAAGAAGCCCATGGGATACTATCTAGATGTGTGATCCTAATGACTTTCCTGAATAAAAAAAAATTCTTAGTGTGATGTATTATAGTGGCTCAGGAGAGCCTCTTAAAAAGGAGGGAATAGTGTTACGGATAGCTGTAGTGACTATTTTGCGAGTGCAGTGAGCCTACCCACCTCTGTAACTGGAATGTGGAAAGAGGGGGTGGGGGTGACAGTTGCAAATAGCCAAGTAGCAGTGTATTCTTCCTGTGAGTGCGTTTGGTACTGATCGTGTTAAACTACAGTAGCTCCATGGCTTCTTTGGTGCTGACTGACAGCTGACAGCTGACAGCTAACAGCTTTGAAAAGTAACGAGACCAAATCATGTATCCCTACGCCGAACCATATGATCTGCAAAAACACGTGTTTAGCAGCTGTCACTTCTGACAGTCAAAATTTAGGTATATACCTAAATGTTGACTGTAAGAAGTCAGCTGTGAGCTGTCAGTCAGCACCAAAGAAGCTATGGGGATACTGTAGAGTCGTGGACACGGTAACCAAGTATTGTATGTGTATATATTGTTGTATAATAGCTGTACCAATGTTTGTACTCTTAAGTGTAAATATATAATTTGTAAATAGTAAAGTACGTTACACAGACATAATCAGAGGCTGGACGCTGTTATAGGCCTATGTGGGTATATCCTCTACGGGTAATAATATACAGTGGAATATATCAATTTGCGGTTTGTAATTTTTCATTATAGTTGCGTCTTGCTCCTGTATATCAAAGTTTAATTACATAAATTTGTTAAGGGGAAATTAAGGTAGAATTTAAAGGAAATGTAACCGTGTTTGCACTGTTTGTTTTTGTGACCGTTTTTTACTATACATTTAAGTTACACGCATACGTACTAATCATGCTTCAGTGTTAGAGATTAGGAAGTTTTAATTTAAATTGGTTGTACCTGCAGATGTGGAGAGGGAGGATGGAAAACCATTGAGGAAAAAAAAAACACCCTAAGTACATCTGACGGGGAGTCGACTCATCTCCTTATACTGGCAGTCCAGTCTATTGCGAGAGTGACGCCTTGGAATATGCAGCCATAATTTACTCAATATTTAGGAAATCACACTAGGCCAGTACACACACCCTGATATTCACTTTAACGGGTGTAGTTAAACAAATAAAACTTGCTCTCGGGCAGTATTACCAACCTACTTAAGTTAGGTATTATCCGTGAGGTGAGACAGGCTCTTAAGGTTCTCTCTCACCAAGGGCGGTGTAGTGCTGTAGGTGCAATCCAACTGATAACCATGCATTCTAGTGCAAGTATTCACAACAAGAATGTTTCGTGCATCGCATAATTGAATGCTACGCATTGCCTTGCGTTCTCAAAATTGTATGTGAGCTATTATTATTATTAGCACCGCGTCTTACTACCCGTTCGGGTTATACGCACTTACGCTAATGTGTAATGGTAGGGTAATTGTGAGATGAAATGGAGGACCTACAGTTTAACGTGGAATCCGAACCACGGTGGAGGCCAGGCATTCCCCACATTCACAAGATGTATTGTCAGAGGTGAAGGAAGGGTTTGGTAATCAGATACATTTTTGCCGCGACCGAGGATTGAACCCGGCCGCCAGCACAGAAGTCTGACACCTTACCCCTAGGCTGCCAGGTCACCGACTTTATGTGAGTTAAAAATGCGTTTGGGTGCGGCGGCGTCCACGCATAGTTTGAATAACTTTAAATGGGAGGGACGATGCGGGTCAGGCATGTGTGAAGTGTTGAAGTAAAACATATGTTAACATAGAACCGTTTGAGAATTTAACAATAATTTTGGTCTACTATTGTGCCCTCTGGATAATAAATTTGTATTTCTGAAACAAAAATTGCTTATGGGGACCATTGGCAGGATATTTATTATTGTATAAAGCTTTTTATCACATTTATTCTCGAGCTTAGTGGCTTTATTAATCAAACTATGATAATATGTTATATTAGGTTAAAAGACCATGTAGATAACTGGTGTTTA
>CABFVX010000039.1:40674-56603 GCA_902151425.1 Timema shepardi | reverse complement strand
TTATAGAAAAATGTTAAGGGTGGACAACCCTTATCACTAAGGGGTATGAAAAATAGATGTTGGCCGATTCTCAGACCTACTCAATATGCTCACAAAATTTCATGAGAATTGGTCAAGCCGTTTCGGAGGAGTACGGGAACGAACATTGTGACACGAGAATTTTATATATAAGATACATAAATGCATATATACACATACATACATAAATACATACATACACACATACATAACTAACCACTCCTTTCCCTTACGAGGTAGACAGGAAACTGTGCATATAGCTCAAAAAACAACTCCGTACTTAACCATCCTCACTAGTTTTTTTCCACACCTCCCTGTCCTTGCTCCCTTTGTTTCAACAACATACATACATCGAGTCATACATGCTCTTATCTCAAAGCTCTTAATGTTTCTCTTTTGCACTCATTCTCTACAACATTTAGCCACCTCTTACATGGCCTATCCCTCACTATTGATCCACATACTCTATCTACATATATTTGCTTTATTACTTAAGCCACACTCATCCTCTTAACATGCCCAAACCAATGTGAAACGCTTCTTTCACATTAAACTAATGGATCCCCTTTCAATCTACATGATGATCATATCAAATATTTAATATTAATAGTTGTACACATAAATTAACTGAGAAGATATTTAATGTGTTAGTTTATAACGGTATATTTTGAAGTCTGTTACAAGTCACACTACCTCTTTAATTCCATTTTAGTATATTTAATCAGAGTGTAAAATATTATTGGCTATCCTGTGTCACTTGAGAATAAAAATCTCGTTTGGCATAAAAGATATAATTATAGCCAGTTAAAATATAGCTATATATAAACTTGAATATTTTTTCACAATATTATGCCATGTTTCCAATTATTTGTCCATGGTTGTTAGTTTCTAGCAATTATTTCAGTGCCAAACAAAGAAACACAATAAATCCTTTCAATATTCTGTCTACAGTGTTCATTTAACAAGAACCAGAAACCATTTATTGAAAGATAAACGATATGAGAACAATAGAGAAAATGTATTTTCCTTATAAAAATTGACGACGTTTGTATATCAAAAACATTAATGACTGGTAAAAAAAGCAAACTTGTTGAACAATTCATGTTGATCCTCTTAGTTAAGGTTTCGATTCCGTTCGCTAGCTAATGATATGAACGTGTACAAAGACATAAAGAATAAAAGAAAATATATTAAGTATAAAATCAATAAAAATAAACTATATTTAAAATAAAAGTGGTTTTCTTAAAATTTGAAAGGTATATACATCTTTACTTTAATTTCAGAAATGCACTATGACCATAATTTTTTAAAACCTTTGTTTTGCTTTAATATATATGTATACATAGGTAATTTAAATGTGAAACTATGTCGAATTAAAGCTTTAAATATTCAAAACAAAGTTTAAACAATGAAAAGGTTTTTGTTGTTGTTGTTGTTGTTGTAACATAACAATATTAATATTTGTAAACTACCCATTTTGTGAAACTAAGTAAATATAAAGGTTAGAGAAATGAGCAAAGAATACTATATTATTTTATGTTGATTCATTTACCGCTTACCTTGTAGATGTAACTTAACCACTAGTTGGTGTTAAAATAAACTTTAGTACCTATTCTAGTCGACCTCGGTGGTATAGTGTAAAGTGCTTGCCTCAAGACACGATGATAGTGGGTTCAAACCAAGCCGGAGTCAACACATTTTTCCTGAGCAATAAAAATCCATAGAACCACTTCTTTAGGAAGGGAAGTAAAGCCGTCATTCTCATGTCGATTGTGTCACGTATGAAACTCTGTAAGGTATGTTAAAATATTTTTCCTGGATCTCACTCTTTGAAAATCTCGTGTGTTGATACGCTCAGTCGGTTCATTAAATGCACATTACACACCTCAAATAAATGTATAAAGTAACTGTTCTAAATAAGTATATATGTTGAAATATGTCATATTTAGTGGGATATTTTTAAACTAGACATCCAAATTTTCGTCACACTTTGAATTATTTTGAAGAAGGCTATTGTGGGTTTCAAACTTGGATCAAAGAAGATTTGATTTTTTTACTCAGCCATTTAAAATTTTCCCACAATCCTATTAATGAATATGGTTAAGTAAAACATGAAATCATAATAATATATCCTATCTTATGTAAATATATGAATAAAATTATTTATATTCCATTGGCGGGGTTTACTTCAAACGGCACATTGGCAATATCGTCCAATACATTCAAACCATACGTATGTTCCGTGTTAAAATCATTTATGTAACATCCATTACCGTTTCCATCCTGTGGCCTGGGTCAGTTTTTATTTATTTTTTAGTCATGTAATTTTCACTACCGACTTGCTAGGCCTGTCGTATCTTCATACACATTATAATCTAATTTAAGACTAGGAAAAGAACAACATCCATTCCCCTCCTGTTAATTTATCAATGTAAACGGGTAAACCCATATATAATAAAATTATATTTTTACATAAATGCTCCCAAGGAAAGTACTCTACATTCAATCGAAAATGTATTCCTACAATTAATATGTAAGCTGCTTCCAGTTTCTTGGAAAAAATCACTTTAGCCAATATTACGGTCGATAGTTTCAGACCTGCTTCAGTGGCCGCATGATCTAAGGTGTCACTCTCATGTTTGAGTAGATTGTCTATGACAGGGAGATTGGGGTTCGAATTTCGGCCAGGAGTACTGAGGATTATTTTTCCAAGCTGTTAATAAATAAAGTAGTGAATAGCCTTTCATTATGTATAGGGTTATTAGGAAAGTTATCTAATTCCACATTTATGATTACTTTTTTTCTTAACTCTTCATTATATGCATCAAACACTCAAGAATCTCACAATAAATCCGATTTCTTACACAGAGATTACTTTTACAATTTGGTTTAGTTGGTGAACTTAGTAATAAAAAGTTAGTGTAGATTTAAAGAAAAGCAAAACTACATAACCATTTATGCCATAATTAAATTATTATTATTATTTTCACAAAATTTATAGCAGATATTTTATAATGGGAATAAGGAGGTAATTTTTTCTAAGCAATGGAGATGGCAATACTTTTTCTAAACAATGTAAATGTTTGAAACAATGTTTAGCTCTAGGTGTGGATTATGTTTATTAAAAACGTTCCCTACCTGTGACGTCATGGCAGGTCACGATAGGATTTCCCATGTTAATGAATCTACGATTTATTCAGCGAGTTTTAAAGATATAACGTTGAAACAAGAACCATAAATTCGTCATTATTTCTAAAAATACTCCAAGTGTGCTCAAAATTATCATAATTATTATAATAAAACAACATTTTCTCTAAATTGTTTCAAGCTCATTGAGATATCCTTTGCTTCATTCGAATCGTCTGATAACTGTTTTCAACTATATTTAATGTTTTATAAATAATTTATTGGAAACGAATAAACTAAACCAGGGTTTATCAAACTGTCCATCACGACGCCCTGGGGCGTCGGTGGTCTTGGTCCGGGACATCACAACTATAAGGAAAAACGTATAATTTATAGTGAAATGTAAAATGCAAATTTTCAATACGTATACTCTTTCATATTTTAAAGAATGGAATATGCCACTAGATCAAATTTGGACTTAAAAAAAAATAAAAATACTGTCTACAGGGGCAACACGTCACATGAAAAATGACATGTGAAGGGTGGCGCGGCCTCAAAAAATTTGGGAGCCCCTGCACTAAATTATTTAATTATCTCTTTACACAATAGTTTAGATGATTGGGGGTGTGGGAAGGGGGATTCTACTGGATGCGATGGATAGGTCAAGAAGATCAATTCGCAAGGCCACCCTCCCGGTCCCTGGAACTAAATTATACGGACTTTAATTTATGGTTATTTAAATAGTAAAGTGTATTTGTTTCCAATAAATTATTCTTAAGACTTACAACACTGAACTGGAAGCTGTTGCCAGACGATTCGAATGAAGCCAGGGATTTATAAAATAAAAATAAACAGTCTGATTCGCAGGTGTTAAGTTTGTGTGAAAATGGAAAATAATATACGGGGTGATCGGAAACTCATCGCCCAAACTGCACATATAATTTGTTTGAGCCAAAAACAATACAAAATCCCAACACACATCCGGAAAACTAAGCTAATACCATTAAATTATATTAAAGATTTCGGCGTACAGCTCCGAGAGAGCAATGCTGCGAAAGCATGCGTGTACAACAGGTTGCATAGGAGATAACATTTTCTATTCTATAATATATATTTTTATTTAAAAAATACAAAATTGCTTGTATCTCTAAATCTGTAGTTTACTGAGGTTTTTTACACATTTAAGAGTGCACGACAAGCTACTAAGTATCTGAGCCTATTTTTTAGCAACCTGTATATGGATTTGATAACTAATTTTTTTTATTAGTAAGCAATTTTTTTATGTTTGCATATAATATAATCCTCAAGTCCCGGCTTTAGACCTTGTTTATCAGATTTGTTTAACTGTCTATTAAAACCGCAAAATGTTTAAACATAAGCCAATCAAAGGTATTATAAAATCCCAAAGTAATACCTTAATTTATAATAAATGTAGGGCCGTTGAACAAATATATATCTATTTATCATGATTGTAATCGCTTTTTATTTTATATTTATCCATCTCAGAAATCGGTGGAAAAATTTATATTTTATTTTTATTTTACATTTAAGAAAAGAGGAGTTTGTGATGATATTACCCACCAGCCAAATATTTACCACTTTATTTCTATAGTAGCAAATATAATACCACTTCAAGCAAAGAGCTCTTTCGTTTAGATTCTTCAATTTTACCGAGCCTATAAATTCTAAAGAAGAACACTTAGAATAGACGAGTAAGTTGATTATTTTAAAAAAAAAAAACATTACCTTTATCAAAGATGGTTCGCTAGGATCCTCATTAGCACAATTTGTATTGGTCACCCATTGTTCTTAAATGAATAAGTTATAAATGCTTCGATAATGGTTTTAGTCAAATTGAAAGAACTTACAAAGTTGATCACAATCATAATTGCTAGATTGTATGGCATTATATTCAAATAAATAATAAAAAACTATGCCTGATCTAGAAATAGAATATAAATACAGGCTGTATCTATTACATCATAATTGAAGGGATCGAGGCCAAAACATGATATCCCTAATTGAGTTAGATGTGATATTTTCACTATTTAAAGGTCTATAAAATCCTGACATCTAGCTAAAAAATATATTAAAATATTCATCAATATTAATTTTCCTCGATGTCTTAACTGACTATAAAAAACAATTTGTAATTCAATTGGTATGCAACCAGAAATCACTGCTAAAATATTAATTTTTGTCGTCAAATGTGGGTTATCATATTTTTGCCCCTGCCCCTTACATTATGAGCATACCATAACATAAATAAAGGACAGAAAGTAATAATACAGGCCTACATTAATTTATTAGTGATTTATTTTGTAGTAGAATGTCAATTAGATTATCACATTCAGGTAAAATGGAAGAGAAGACAAGTTAAGGTCCATTTCTGGCAACCAGTAAAACTTTTGGATCACCAATGTTAACCAAATTATATTTTCACTACAGACTTGTATTTTGGTTCTGGGACATACACATAAGGTGTACACCGATCATAGAAGGCCTGGTATACCTATTTTTCTACCCCAAACATGTTTCCCATAGATACCCATCTTCCTAAATACACTTCCCTAGTACTCGTTGAATAACAGACAAATAGTTAATATTGATCTTATAATTCGTCGCACCTAGCAGATTTGAAAAAATAATTTGGCCTATAGACCTTTTCATTATTTTTATTTTGGTAAAATTGGCACTTCCACATTTTCCCCTTACAATTTCAGTACGGCCCTGTATAAGACAATACCGGACTGAGCCCTTAGCGATAATCACTGTGCAGATGTATTTGGTATTGTTTTTTCTCAGGTTTAGGACTGAAGAAAATTAGTAAACACTAATGATATGAAATTGGCTAGTCAAGGCTGGTCCAGTACTAAACCACTACAAGCATGTATTGGTTACATAACTAGAAATGACTGTTAAGTGTTGGTTCTCTGGTCGGCCCCTACATGTGTCACTTGGATACATTGTTGGAAGTGGTTGGCCAATATTGGTTCATTTATTATCCACTACACGTGTCACTTGGCTACATTGTTAGAAGTGGCTGGCCAGTATTGGTTCATTGATAAGCCCTTACACGTATCACTTAACTACATATTTGAATTGGCTGGCCAATATAGGTTCATTGATTAGCCACTACACGTGTCACTTGGCTACATTATTAGAAGTGGCTGCCAGTGTTGGTTAATTGATAAGCCGTTAAACGTGTCACTTGAATACATTGCTAGAAGTGTCTGGCCAATATTGGTTCATTGATAAGCCGTTAAACGTGTCACTTGAATACAGAAGTGGCTGGTCAATTTTGGTCATTGATTGGCCACTACATCTGTCAATTTGATTCAGTAGATATATATGGCTAATCAGTAAAAAAAAGCTAAAAAGGTCACGTATATTTAGACATGAATAAAAACTATCATTACGAACGGTGTGTAAACTATTTTGGTGATAAAATTAAAGTTTAATCTTATTTAAATTCATGTAAATCTAAAACACAGTTAATCAGCAATCACTGAAACAAGCTTGGGTGGATGCATGAACATATATTGACACTTTACTCTCACAATTCATTCAATTATTTCAAATTAATTAGTTTCTGGGAGTTATAATTGACGTTTCAGGTGTCCTGACAATTGCGTACCACAATGGTGCCCAAAGGGTCGAGCAGGTGGGTGACCCAGATAGAAGTCAACTTCTCGGTGATAATTGTGTACAAGCTGGATTTAAAAGTTGTGTGTTTTTTGTTTGAATAATATTTAATTACTACTGATTAATATAGAATTTTGTAATTTTTTTGAGGTTACGTTAGGTTTCATTTCATCATCTAATATTATTCCTTCATTGAGTTTAGGTTTCTCTTGAATTCCTTGAACTGTACTTTTCAATCTATATAAGATTCTCTTTATTGATTGCTGGTTTGGAACATCAATGGTTTCCCCTTTTCTGTGAAAATGATGGGCAACTCTGGTAGAAAAATAAACAACTGTACGCAATAGTATCTATTTCTTTGGTGCACGCAATTGTCATCATGTTACTCAACTGTCATATATTCGACGTTTCAATTTATTCAAATCCACTTCAGTGGCTGAGTGGTCTAAAATATCGCTTTCGTGTTATACAGGCCGGCCGATGACGGGGAGATTGGGGTTAGAATCTCAGCTGGGTCTAAATAAGGTGGTTTTTCCCAAAGGGTTTTTCCGATCTCATTCCTAGAATAAGTTCAAAACACTCAAATGTACATTTAGAAATGTTGAGTTAGATCCGGTTTTCTGATTCTTAAATTAACAATTTCATGCTTTAATATTCGTGAAACCAAAGCCTACAAAAAAAAAGTTTCATTAGAGAAATAACAATACTCTGGACGTCATCATGACTCAGACGATTGGATTGATACGATAAATTACACCAATTAATAATTACTAAATTTTATAGTATTTCCTACACAATAATTTTCATGTATTAATTAAAATCTACATTTTTAAAGAAAGTTAATACCTGTTGAAATTTCGAGCTGTAGAGGGCTGGTCGGAAGGAATTTAAGGCGCATTCATACACTCCCAAAACCTCCCCTCAATTGAACACAACAGTTATAAATAACGGAAAACTTGCTATGAGTAAAACTCAACCTCTCGACTTCTTTAGAAGAACTACTTCATCATATTCACACAGCTACTTCAGCTAAATTTCCACTCACTCTTTGATGCATAGCTTCGAAACCTCCATTATCGCCTTTTCATGAAAACCAATAAGATGTTGAATAGAGGCAGGTCTTGTTCGCTTGGGTAGCTTTAGCGATCAGCTCGATAGATTGCTGCGCTTAGATTACCAAACAAAGCCACTTCACACAAGCAATTCGTTTCAAAATTAATTATTACTCTTGGAATAATATTACTTGTTATAAACTGACAGGTATATTATATTAGTTACAAAACTAATAAATAGTATATGAGTATTATGTGTGTTTTACTAAAATGTTTTTCTTTCTATACCTCTCTTCCCAAGGAAATACTCCTATTAATCTTCTAAATTCTAATTTATTTATTCCATTAAAAATATGGGACTACGGTACTATTCTACCTTCCTCATCCCTATCCCGTTAGTGTAAATATGTGGATATCCCGGACGGGTAGTAAGATGTGGAGCATGGTACTATTCTACCTTCCTCATCAATACCACATTAACGTATAATGATGGCTAGCCTGAAAATGGATCATGGAAATAAGGCATCAATATTAGCAAACAATGATTGAATTTTAATAACCACCATTAATTATATTTTTAATTGACAAATAATTTCCTCATAAAGACTCTCCCCTTCACCGAGCCTATAGACACCCAAAGAGGATCAAACTGTAATAGGAAATGAAGTGTACATCGCTAGAGAGAGACGATGGTGTTAATTATTCGTCCGCCGTGTTTGTGATGGAAATGAGAAGCCCTGCGCCAAGCATGCCCGTCGAATGTTCAACATTAACTACGCCTATAGACTGCAAATGAATTGCTGGGTGTGTGTATGTGTGTGTTTGTTGGGTGGCTTTTCTCTATTCCGAGATATTTGAGACATCAATCATTTGAAAAAAGATGTTATCATATATTAAAAAGTAATCAATCAGTGTTTTGATAACATTTTGTTGCTGAGTGAAACTCACAAAAAATATCAGGTGTTTCAAAAATGTACATTTATGATAGAATCAATCCCGTTCCATAGGTAAGGTAATAGTTTTTGATACTTATAAGTCAGGGTTATATTTTAAAAAGTGTGATAATATAATTAATAAGAACTCACTTTTAATTTATGTTCATGTATATTACAATGGAATATTAAATACATGACATGGTTACCACTTAACTGGGAAAATATGGATAGCTATATAAACACAGGGATTTTTTTTTGTATCTGTAAATAAGCTGTAGAAATATGGGATTTTTCAAAAATTAGTTAAAATAACCAATCATTTTACATGGTTAGTGAGTTTAAATATTTAAGAACAATTTTAACTAGCAATATGTATATTGGTTTGAAAATCAGGAAAAGAATACTGTCGGGAAACTCATGCTACTTCTAGGTCAGTAAGTTCTAAACATCTCGCCTTCTGTCAATGAA
The DNA here is from genome assembly GCA_902151425.1 of Timema shepardi. NCBI lineage: Eukaryota > Metazoa > Arthropoda > Insecta > Phasmatodea > Timematidae > Timema > Timema shepardi. Next base: position 47,359 of record CABFVX010000039.1, on the reverse strand, counting down.
TGTTAAACTCAGAATATAAAAAAAAACAATAACTATACCGGTTATTCTATATGGGCGAGAAACGTGGCCTCTTACCTTGCATGACGAACACAAATTAGGTTGTTCAAAAACAAAGTGCTTAGGAATATATTTGATCCAAAAAAATATGAAGGTACTGTGGAGTGTATGTGGTTACATAGTGATGAGTCACATACCCTGTACTTGTAATAATACCTTTTTATGATATTTAAGTCAAGTATATTACAGTGGGCAGGACATACAATACGAATGGATGATTTTAGAACCGTGTTGAGGGTTTTGACTGGAAACCCTATTAGGAAGACCTAGACACAGATGGGAGGTTAACATTAGAATGGAGTTGAAAGAGCTAGGATGTAATAAGGTGGACTTGACAAAACTAGCTCAAGATAAGGATAGGGCTTAATGAGGTGGACTGAATAGAACTAGCTCTATAGGGATAGGGTGTAATGAGGTGGACTGGATATAACAAAGGTACAGGGCCCGTTAATATTCCCCGCGCCTAATTCCATCCCCCTGGGTTCAGCAGGCCTGGCTGCAGCATGGCGGAAGCCAGTGTTAAACCTCGCCAATGACGCATTAGCGAGTCTGTAATGAACTTGTGGCTCTGTGTTTGTTTTTGCGTGAGTTATTTTCATTTCCATTTTTTGTAAATGTTCAAGTAATTATTTTGTCCACATTTCCAAGGCCATATCTCTTATTATGGTATGTAAATAAATCACTATATATTTGTAATATATAGCCTATAATGTCTAATTTTACAATGCGTAGGCCACATGACAAGAAACAAAGCGTGTTTTGAGAATCATGTCATCATGTTTGTGTATACTGGCTGTGATTTCGTCCCCTTGGTGAGCCCCAAATTTCGTCCCAGGTACGAAATTTAGAAGTCTGTCAGGGGGTAAAGTATTTTTTATTGGTGTGTTTCTAGATGGGGAAACGTAAGCTGTGGAACAAGTAATCTATAATAGAAGCCATAAAAGCTGTAAGGGATAAAAAGATGGTATACAAAACTGACGTAAAAGCGTTTAACATACTAAGATCAACTTTGAAGGACTAGGTCAAGTCTGTTGTTCAAGCTGAAGAATGTGTAAAAAAGAAAATATGAAGAAAACCTACTTTAACTGAGGAGGTTGAAAAATTACTGGTCGATTATTGTATGGAAATGCAAAGGAACTATTATGGAATGACTCTGGCAGATCTTAAGAGGATGGCTTTCCAGTTAGCTATCAGGAACAATATTTCTCACCCTTTTTCTACAGAGACAGGATGGGCTGGCCGAAAATGGCAGCGTCTTTTCTTTAAAAGACACCCACATCTTTCTGTTAGAAAACAACAAAATCTATCGCTTGCTAGAATTCAAGGATTCACACGTGAACATGTTCAGAAGTTTTTTTTCATATATAAACAGGAGCTAGAGAAGGTTAATTCTGATCCTTCTCGAATATTTAATGTTGATGAGATGGGCATTTCTGTTGTACAGCATAAAGCGACTAAAATAATAACAGCCAAAGGGAAAAAAGAAGTACACAAACTGGCTTCTTCAGAACGAGGAGCAACCATCACTGCAGTCTGTTGCATGTCTTCAGCAGGGCAGTTCGTTCCCCCCATGTTAATCTTTCCTCAGAAGCAGTGGCAGGTGGAACTGCTAGATGGAGCATCTCCTGGTTCGATAGGTGGTGTCTCTGAAAGTGGGTGGATCAGTGGCCTCCTTTTTTTCCAGGTGGCTGGAAAATTTTATTGTCAAAGTGAGGCCAACTAAAGAAAACCCTATTGTTCTTATCTTATATGGCCACTATTCACACACTCGCAACATCCATCTGATCGAGAGAGCCCGAGAAACTGGCGTCTCAATTTTTTGTCTGCTTCCACACTCTATAGCCAAGATGCAACCATTGGATGTGTTTTTAATGTTTCCTCTTAAGACATACTACGCAAAATCTGTAAAGAATTAGCTCTCAAATAATCCGAATCGTATTGTCAGAAAGCTTCAGGTTGCTTCACTGTTTAGGAAAGGCTATGTGCAAGCTGCAATCCTGGAAACAGCAATCAACGGATTCAGGAAGACAGGCCTCTATCCTTTCAATCCATATATTTTCCGTGAAACAGACTTTGTTGTTCAGTCAACTGGGAATCAATCCGCTCCTGTCCAGAGCATCCTTCAACATAGAGAGCTCCAATGACACAGGACGTTACATCGTTTGGTCCTTTATCACTTGGATTGTCTTTGCCAACACCTGAAGATCTATCAACATCATCTTTTCCTTTGACATGTGGATGCTCTTCATCCCAGAAAATCTTTCCAAAGGACATTAGAGAAGTTCCAACAATTCAGCCTTCAACCTCAAACAGGCGCAGTGAAGCGTTTCTAGTGACAGAAACCCCACACAAAGAAAAAGTTCAGGAGGCTATAGAGAAAAAACGCAAAGCAGAAAATGTTGAAGAACAACCACCAAAGAGTTATCGAAAGAAGCTTCCATTTGCTTCCTCTTCCCACCCTTTGACTAAGACATTGGATCCTGAAATGACCGAGGAAGTCTCATAAATATACTCTTCAGCTCTTAAAAGATCCAAGACCACCACCGCAACTTCGTCATCAGCTCCTGGAAAACTATCATCAGTCTACAAAGCTTCCTCGTCAAATTCCCAACCCTCCACATCAGATACTCAGAAAAATAAGTTTGTTCGCCAACAGAAGCGAAGGAAGCCATTCCTTGATACTTCAAGTGACAGTTCTTCTTATGATGAGACCGAAGTGATTTATGTGTCAACAGACAATGAGGATAATGATGACGATGTCGATTATCAATTTTGTGGGAAACCATTTTCTGGTGACAAATGCGGCGAGAAATGGATCTCATGTGGGAAGTGCTACCAATGGTGCCACGAGTTGTGCACTTCTTGTGAAATAAAGAAACAGTTTATCTGCGACAGCTGTTTGGATATGTGATTGATTATCTAATAAGATGATAAGCTATTTTTCGAAAGGAGATATTATTTTGTAATAGAATGCAAATGATTTTGACTTTTTTACTCTTACCTTTGTATTCTTTTCAGTAAATTATTAATTTAACATTTCTTAATACTCTTTGTGTCTCACACTTGTTTTTACATGCTATCTGTGCATAATTTAAAATGAAACAGAGGGGACGGAATCAGGGCCACTTTTTGGAATAATTGAAAAGTTCATTTTTGTGAATTTATGCTTTACTCTTTTTTTTTGGTTCAGTTGTTTCATGTTTCACCAAGTGAACCAATATTAAAATGTTGAAATTTCCTAACTGCATTAGTGTCAGATCTTACACTCTAAAGATCAAATAATAGTTAGCAGAAAACAAGTGGGGGACGATAGATAAGCCCCCTATCTTATCTCAAGTTGAGTGTAGGGTGTAATGAGGTGGAATGGATAAAACTAGCTCAAGATAGGGATAGGGTGTAATGAGGTCGACTGGATCTAAGTATCTCAAGATAGTGATAGGGTGTAATGAGGTGGAATGGATAAAACTAGCTCAAGATAGGGATAGGGTGTAATGAGGTGGACTGGATAGAACAAGCTCAAGATAGGAATAAGTGTCATACTTTTGTAAGTGTGGAGGTGAACTTTCGAGTTCCTAGTAACATTGAGTAATTAAGTAAAATCATTGAAATATTGGTCAGTTTGAAACATTTAACTGACATCTTGAGCGAGTAGATGTTTGGATGGACGAAAAGTGAACTGAAGAATTAAGCACACTGATTTAAACATGTCTTATTACCCCTTAAATAATACTCGTGAAGCGATGAATAGGGATTCCTCCAACAATTTTAAATTATTCTTTTTTAAACATAGGTTTTATGACTTCATAATAGTTTATTTAATATAAAATTAAATTTTATTACTCTTTTCTTCAATTTAAACTGCCCGGAAAAATTGAAATTTCTTTTGGTAAAAACAGGGATTTTGGAAGTAGGAAAATAGTGGCATCCGTGGTATTATGGATCCGCGTTTTATATGTGTAATATATATATACGTATCACATAGTAGTAACTTAAGTTAAATCCATATGTACTAATTAAACTAATGAGTTAGTGATGATATAGTTTGAATTTATAAGAAGTGTACATGAATAATTTGCATCAGAGGAGAGTGGAAAATCATTTAGGGCAACCACCCTCAGTACACAGGTGACTGGGACTTGAACCCCATTCATGTTGTCAATGGTAATCTGGTCTGTTACGAAAGTGACACCTTAGACCACGTGTCAACCAATTCAGATAATATTTTATATTATTTACAATGTTTAATATATTACATATCTCTACCTCATGTGGAAAATCCGCTCCAAATATATATATATATATATATATATATATATATATGCATTAGAATCGAGACCATTGAGAACGAAACCAAGTCATCAGTCTATTAAGTCTTTTGGTGACATGGAGCTCTGGGTTCAAACCCTGGATCGATTAATTGAGTTAACTTTTATTAAAATGTTTTTAAGGTGACCTCGACTCAGAGAAGGCCACATTTTATATAGATTATATATTCTTCTTCAGTTCCCCATTAGTGTTTTTTTATCACCGCTTCTTACTACCTTCTCTAATGGGTAAGAGATGAGGAAGAAAGCATTTTATAGGTAATCAATCCGGATTTACGTGGAATAAGATTGGGAAACCATTTAGGAAGCCCATTCTCAGTACACCCGACCGGGAGTCAAACCCTGATATCCCGGACTTCAGTTCCCATTAGTGTTAAATTTACTGACCTTAAAAATAGTAAATTGCGAATAACTTTACTATTTTACCTTCTTCCTCTGTCTAATTATTATTTGCGGTTATGAAATCAAGGTGAAAATTAATATTTGCAAATTAACTTACTTATTTTAATCGGATCTCATGCATAATCTAAAATATAGTATGGTGCAATGTTATATAAAATTTAATAGTTAAGTTTTTTTAAATATTTCTGATATACTGTTAAAAAAATATATCAATGGAAAAACCTATTTATTTATTAAATAAATTATTTTATTTAACATATCTGTGTGAATTATACTTTATTCATGACTTAATATATTATTGTTGTTGATAACAATTTTAAGTTATTGTTCGATAAATTAGTATTAAGGTGGTCAAGGAATGCTTCCCCTATTTAACACTAAAATTGACTTTCCAATTTGGGTTTAAAAATTTTTCCAATCAAAAGTCCACATTTCTATTCAGAACACCTTTGTGACACAAAATGAAAACATAATAATGAAATAAACTTCAAACCCAGAAAAACGTACAAATAAGCTTAAAAGGAAAAAATAATATTAATATTAACAGGGAAATTCAATTAAACGCGATTAAGAACTACGTTTGGGAAAATCTGAAACAGCGTAATAAATGTTACGAGTTATTTAATTCAACGAAGATATGTCAATCTTGTTGAAATTTTATTTTGAATTTAACATGTTTTATTGTATAACTTCCATATATATATATATATATATACATGATATCATGATTTAGTATTAGTATTTACTTTTAACATTAAACCGTACAAAGCAACGTTTTTAATATCACCATAAAATATCTGTTTGATAAACATTCTTTAAGCGCAGTTATAATGTCAAATACATTGTGGAATCTTTAACAAAAAGAAAGACCTAGTTCATATTTGATAATAATATAGAACCCATAAAACATAATTTAATAATTAGTTTAGTATAACTTTATGAGTCTTAAGAGGATAACGCATGTTTTGTGTTGGTTAGTCCGATTTAAATAATACATGATTTTCAAAGAAAAAACCTAATTAAACCCAATTAACAAGCTCACAGAAAATAATATCCTACACAAAGGCAACGATTATTTTATAGTAAAGCGCCATCTTTGTATTACCTTGCAGGAAAAAAACAAATCAAGAAATGCCTGTAAAAATTATAAATAATATATTTTTAAATTTGATAAAATACCATAATATTTATATTGTATTTTTTATTTTCAGAATAACTTTATTCCTGAAATATACGCACTCACTGTATATCCTTAACGAGATTCCTGTACAGAGGGAAGAAAAATTGTAAAACCCACTTTTTGTTGCCAGGGAAGTCATAAAATGTAAAGCTTCAATATAATTTTGAGGTAAAAAATGTTAACGATAAATGGGAAAGTACAAATATCCTCTCAAGATATATATCTTTGTGTGGCGTTTCCTTTTGGCTTAGAAAACTTTAAATTCGTGATTTTTTAAACATTGATACATCGAATTATATCTATAGGTATCCTTGCGTATACAATAATTGAGGGGCTGGGGAAAAAATCCATGATAGCTCTTATTTTACGAAAAATGTTTTATCATCAGTGATTTTTGGTAGCTTACCTCTTGATCTAAAAGTTGTTTTTATAGTCAGTCAATAACTTGAGGATAGATAATATCAAAGAATAGTTTATTTATTTTCTATAGCTACATTTAAGGATTTAATAGAAGTTAAAATCGTGAATAGTGAGAGTTAACACGTATTTGCCCAACTCCCTCAATTGTTTGTGTGTGTTGTATATTATTATATTGTTTACTAGCAGTCCCGCACGGCGTTGCCCGTGAACCACTGTAGTATAATAATTATATAAGCTTGACAACCCCACGCTGCCCGTTACCCACTGTGGTATCATAATTATATAAGCTTCACAACCCCCC
>CABFVX010000039.1:0-40457 GCA_902151425.1 Timema shepardi | reverse complement strand
AAAAATGTCTAAAAATTATAGAAAAATGTTAAGGGTGGACAACCCTTATCACTAAGGGGTATGAAAAATAGATGTTGGCCGATTCTCAGACTTACTCAATATGCTCACAAAATTTCATGAGAATTGGTCAAGCCGTTTCGGAGGAGTACGGGAACGAACATTGTGACACGAGAATTTTATATATAAGATTACCTTTACTTTCTAAACATTGCGGATTCTGTTTATTCTTCTCTATCAGTGCAATAATAATTTGGAAGAACAAGGGATACCATATACAACACTTACTTCATGCCATTTTATACTACTATAAAGCCACATGGCTGACTCACTCACTGACATTAATGTTTGCCCACTTCCAGAAGATCTAGAAACTTAAAATTTGGCCAACTTCTAGCTTCTAGCCTGTAACCGACGGGAAAATTTCAAAAAGTTAAAAAGAAAAAAATGTAGCCCCTGAAAAAATTCAAAATATCGGAGAGACTTTAAAGTCGGTGTGGACCTTTCTTTGGAGGTCTCTTGTGGCTAAACGGTAAGACCTATCAAAAAACAGCTTTGGAATTACATTTGTTTACATACACTTTCAAATAAAATACGTCGGGGGTTTGAGGGCGGAGCCCACAACGAGCAAAGTGAGTTGGAACCCGGAAGTTCACTGTCTTACTTACAAAAATATACCAGTATCTTGAGATAGTTATATCTAGTCTACCTCATTACACCCTATCCTTAGCTTGAGATAGTTCTATCTAGTTCTACCTCATTACAACCCATCCCTATATTGAGCAAGTTATATCCAGTCCACCTCATTAGACCCTATCTATTTCAGGTCAATTCTAATGTTATCCTCCCATCTGCTTTTAGGCCTTCCTTATGATCGCTTCCCATTGGGTTTGCCAGTCAGTCCCCTGAACAAGGTTTTAGAATCTCCCGTTCACGCTGTATATTCTGCCCATCTTCAGACACGAGACTTTATTATTCTAACAAACAATAGAGCTATTTTATTTGATTAAAATATTTTAATTTTTAGTTATTTTAACAACAAATAGATTTAGAAAAAAAACATTATCTTTTAATTTTTTCTTGTATAGTGTTTTAGACCTGTCAAATATCCTTGATTATTTGCTTTTTAACCTTTGGATCTTGCGAGTTTTTTTTATTTTTTAGAGAACGTTATGAAAATGGTAGTGAACATTTTTTTTCTTTCAGAACCTTCCATATTTCACTTCTTGGAACGATGTCAAATGCAACCTTAAGATCAATAAATGCTAGGTACAGATATTTCCCCCATACTCAATGACTTTACCATCACCATTCTCAATGTGTGATCGTGGGTCCACGTTGGTCGTCCAAGTCCAAATGTGGCTTGCTATTCTGGCATATATATATATTTAATAATATGTTGCGTAATATTCTTTTATACTAAACTAGAGCAGAGTATCTCACACTAAGGGTCACGGTCCAAAAGTGATTATATTCCTAAGGGAAATATAAGAATTAAACGTTTTATTTAAATATAGGCAAATGCCATAGGGACCTCAACATTAAAATGTAATATTTATTTCTTAGGTTCTATTCTTTAAAAAATGCTTTCATACAGTTAAAATAAATGATAAATAGATCATTAAGAAATTTTTGAGTATAAATAAGAGAGATTTTTTAGTATAAATAAGTATAGGCGGTATTACAGATGATGGATAGGTATAGATTTGAGCATTGTGCAGGCTCATTGAGAATAAACTGTTGTTTTCATTCTTTATTCACGCTAATTCTGTTGCATATCTTCTAAGCATTCCTTCCTAAACCTCTCATATTATGTTAGCCGTTAATACCGGTGATGTTAGTTTTAATATTAAAATAATAACAGTCATCAGCAATGGATTATAATCAATACAGTGATTTATGACTAAACAAAGCAAACGTCATATTTATACTAACACTTGTATGTCCGTTTGAGCTAAAAGACTTACCATAGAACAAGAACCTTATTAAGAAGTTTGGTTGGTTTTAAACAACCGTGTCACTGAATATGTTACCTAATTCTTGGATTAATTATAGTTGAAAACAATAGTTTATCTTGCAGACAATTTTTCAAAGATTAATTATCTCAGCCTCAAACTTCAAGTCTTCTTACCTCTTGCTCTGTTTACTGCATAGTATTAAGGATACAAGTTTACGAGGATGCTTCCATTTTGATTCTGAGAGAAAGAATACCTAAAGTGTTTACTAGCTTGAGCATCTACCAACAAAAAACAAAATAACTTTATTCACAGACTTTTATACTTTTATTTTAGTCTGCCTCACATGGTAAACGGATGTTTCATTTATTAATATCCTGAAATATTTAATGAGTTTAGCTATGTCTATTAACAGTTTTTGATTACTGAATCTTACAAAAACTATATTTAGTTACGAAATAAATTATATTGCTTTAATGGTGGGTGGATTAAAATATAATCAATAAATATGGCGTTAATAATTTTTGTATAAATATATGTAATGTTAGTGACTTTATTATCTAACAATTGAATTAAATGTGGTCGAAAAATAGCACCAGACACAGGGGAATCAACTATGTCCACTTATTATTGAAGTATGTATTCATTTACGGCTGTAATCACAATAAATTTAATTTACACTTTCATGTATATTTTTATAACCTTTACCAAATTAAAATCTCTTAAGCCTTTTAACCTTCATCATCTTCAATAAAAGCATATTATAAATGGTAGGAGTTAAAAGAAAATACCCAATTTAGATGGTCCTATTACCAAGGTAGCCTGAAATAACTATTTGTATCAATGTAAATCACAACTGAGGATTTTTTATTAATCCATATCATGTGAGTAAGATTCCTATATGCAATTTTAGTGACTAAGCCAAATAGCCTTAGTGGTAGATGATATATAAAAATATACGCCTACAAAAAAACTCTTCAAAATAAAAATCATAATTTTGTGAAACCGTAGTACTATTTTAATAATTATTTAATAATTTTTTGTTTCTATTTCAACGTTATATCTTTAACACTCACTCAATAAAAGATAGATTCATAAACGTGGGAAATACTATCATGACCTGTCATGACGTCACAGGTAAGCAAGGTCTTTAAGTTTCAGCCTCATATATTAAATACTTTACCTTATTAATGGTAGGCTAAAAACATACAATAGCATATTTGACCAATTATAACACGTGGACTGTAATGATTTGAAATCATTGAATCACTATTTATAGCTTATAATTATACACTTTTTAAAATTGTGCAATACAATTTTTACTGTCGAATGAGCTTAAAGATAGATATTACTTGTGTGTTCTTTAATATTATAACCTTTACTTTTTATACTATTTTCAATACATCTCAATCGTTAATCATAGTTTTTATAGTATTTTAGAGTAATCTTTGATTTATTTAATAACTACTTATTTATTCGTTTTGGTGATTTCTACCAGTCATGATGACGTATTAGTATCAAAACTCTTCTGTGATCGACGAAAAAACATAATATTATATATTTACGCATTCCTAAGAAGAAAGGGAATATCTTCCACAAGATGGTGAAATAATTTAATTTCAAATAACGCCTTTCCTTAAATGTAAATACATTTTGTGAATTCCTCTCACAGTTATTTTACCACGTTTTAATTCATGGTCTTTAATCGGATATTCTTTGTACGTACAACCATCTAATCATAAAAGACACTCGTTTAATGTTTAATTTATTCTGATAGTTTAAATAATTTTTAAGCTACCGTATCAAGGTTTATTGTTCATAATATTTTGCCATACTAGTACCAAGATATCTTATCCTCAAATTTTTACTTTTTATTTTAACATATTTTGATTGTTATTTTCGATCATTTCTCTTATCAATTTTTCTACTGTATATAACATTAATATTCCACTCCTAACACATAATTTAAATATTAATTAACTGCTTTTAAATATGAATTAAAGATCCAAGATATTTTCATTGTTAATAATGGTTATAGCCGCATCTAAATATAATATTCTTTAAATTGAAAAATGAAACTTGGACAAGGAAATTGAACCCGGAACCTTTGGCTTTGTACGCCAATGCCCTCGGCCTTAAAATATGAGTTAAGAACGACCCTAGTAATTGAAAGACTCCTGGATAGCTAAGTGGCAAGATATTTGGCGTATTAAAGTTAGATTCCCATTTCCAAGTGCCATTTTAAGTTTAAATAGTATTCGTTAGAAGCTATATTTTTAATGTACTACATTGTACATTTCAATTGACAAATGATGTATTGTCAATTGTTTTTCTGACTAGTTAATCCATTAAGTTATTGAAAATATTTTGAATTTATTCTTCCTTGTCATTGATAATACATGGTTATTTGTTTACGCCAACAAGATTCGAAACAGCGACACTCAGATGAGATTGGTCGATGGTTAACTTAATCAATCTATGTCTGTGTTACACTTGAGAAAATCGTATTAGAAAGAATTACACATATACCAAGGGAAACCATTTCATTGCATCAATCTGAAATATTCTAACACGTTTTACAATCAACATTTATTAGTTTGAGTAATGCAATCTACTGCCTAAAGAGTATAAAATCAATCATTTTTAAAATAAAAATAAAAGAGTGCACATATATTTTAACACCCCCCACTGCTACCCCTCCCACTCATTTATTTCCCGTCCGAGATAAGCCCCCTGACAAAGTAACGCCCGTGGTTGGCTGACAGATAAAAACTCTTCATATCAATATGGTCCTGACCAGAGTTTGACATTTGACAAACAGCACTAGATTCAGTCAAACCACTATAAAATGTTGGAAAGAGAGAAGGAGAGGCGTTAGATTAATTGCCGCTATAATTACCATCATATGAAAGCTCGATATTGTCAACATTCATCCACATTATCAATAGCTTGTTCATTAACGATCCGTGTGTTTCATATCACCACAGCCGCTTTCAGGAAAACGGAGAGTTTGAGGAAGGAGGGGGTATATAATAAATTAAAGAGAGAATTTTATAAAATAGAGAGAGATCAGTCCAAAATGAGGGGATAAAATATCAGGAGTTAAAAAAATAGGTAGAGTGAGTAAAACGTGTTATGAATATGGGACAGAGTCTGATGGTGGGTAAAGAAAAAGGAATAGAGGCACTATAGGTAAAGATAGATGGAAAGAATATTATTAAAGAATGAATAAAGAGGGTTAGAAGGAAACATATTGCGGACAGAATAGTGTAACAAATTTATTTGCAAGGTGATAAAGGGAGTAGAAGGGGGTTAAAATGTATTAAAGGAGAAGGTAAAAGGAGAATACGAATAAAATAGCATAGAGAAAGAGAGATGTAAAGATAAAATGTAGTAGAGACAATATGATGGGAATTTCAATAAATGAAGAGCCGCTGAAGATCAACATTGGAAACAAGAATTTAGAAAGAAAATATATAACAGTTAAGTACCTGGGAAACCTGCTAACAAATGATGACTACTGAACCTAGAAAACTAGGCCTAAGATCGCTTTAAACAAGAAAAGTTTACTGCTGACCAGAAAGTTAAGTTTGGAACTGAAGAATAAACCGATAAAATGCTACATTTAAAGCATCGCGCTGTATGGAGCAGAAACTTGATCTCTTAGGAAGATGGAAAAGAAACACTTGGAGATCTTTGAAATGTGGGGGATGGAGAGACTTGAGAAGATCAAGTGGACAGACAGGGGGACAAATGAACAAGTCCTTAAAAGATTGGGTGAGAAGAGAACTATTTTGGATGTGATTCCTTGGTGCAAAGCAAACCGGTTCTGACAAACCCTTAGGAGGAACTGTCTTCTGCACGATGCCATAGAAGGAAAGGTCGAGTGAAAGAGGAGCTTAGTAAAAAGGATTTAAATATTGAATGACTTGAAAAAATTAGAAAAATTCTGGGAGATTAAGGAGGAGGTAGAGGACAGAGCGCATCCGTTCACTGACATGAAAAAAAGAAAAACGTACAGAGAATGCCAAATTGAGACAACAATAATATAATGAAGAGAATATGTCAGCGATAACGAAATTTAAATGCATCAATTTGTGAAATAACGTAAGTTTAAAGCTTATATTCTTGAAATAATATAATTAAAGGAATTTAAAAAACAATATTTCCTATCAAATTAATGCATGTTGATTCTAAATGCAACAGCACTGGCATTGTGTTAATACTAGTGATCATACATTGTATAGCCTACATACGATAATTTCTATTTTATAACCACTAATGATAAAACATGATCCGAAATGTTTATTTTTCTTTCCTGGAAATAGCCACACAGATATAATATGCATTAATTTGATTGGAACAATTATATTTTTAGATTGTACATTTCTTTTCAGCTATTTTTATTTTACCATAATTAGTAGTTGTAACTTTTTTAAATTTTTAGACCAGAATGTTGTAATTTTCATTTGAAAGGATTATTCCAAATGGGAATATAATAATAATTCTACTGTTGTATTTATTTTCAAAGGCCTTTAATATAAAACCAGAGGGAAATAACATATTTTATGAAAAAGTACACAGAGGTTAAAAAGGATAACTCTACCAATGCAAATTTTAAATTTAGGTTACTTTACAAACCATTGCAGTATCAGTTCTTTCACCCAAACTGCCTCTAATTGTTTATGTATTTTAGTTCAAATATAGTTATTAAAGTAATGAGTATCTAATGAGAGGAGAACAGCAGGGAGAGTTGTTCTATAGGTGTGTAAGAGACCTGCTAAGGAAAAGAGAAGTTCCCTTGAAGTGTAAGGAAGTGTTGCAATTTGTAGCCATAGCCACGTGGACTTTGAATATAAGAGAGACAAGAATAAAGGAGGCCATAGGAATGAAGATTGTAAGGAGAATGTTAGATGTCATCAGGAGAAACAAGATAAGGAATGAAGTTATCTGGGAAAGAGTGGGAGTACAAGGAGGAAGTTGGAGTGCATGAGACAGTAGAAGAAGCAAGGGTGAGATTGTATGGTCATGTAATGATGATGTAAAAAGAAAGGATGCTAAAGAAAATTATGGGAATTAAGAATGTAGGAAAAATATTGCAAAGGGGCCAAGAAGGAGATGGGAGGAGCTGATAACAGAAAGTGTGCAATAGAGAAGCGAAGAACGGAAGAAAATAAAGAAGGAATATTGGTGGGAGGATAGAGGAACATAAAATAATTTTACTAAACTGACCCGGCCACTGGCTGAAAACAGTTAATGATAGTTTTTGAAAATGACTTTTTTTCAATGACACTTATAGACATTGATTGAGAAGGGAGAAGGTAATTGTAAAACAGTTGTACCTGGGAAGACTAATACGACCATCGGGAGACCAAAGTTCAGATAGGGTGACGGAATAGGGCGTGACCTTAAAGCACTGGGTGTAGATGAGACTATTTCTGTCGACAGAAAGTGTGTTAGAAGCTAAAGAGTGAGGCTATAAGCGAAATGCGGTTCAAATGGCAAACTAGGTAAAGGTAAAGTTACTTACTGACACGTGGGATAGAGCACCATTCTTGTCTGGATTACCGGCTAATGGGAAGTCAGTGTTCAAAAACTAGCTGGATTTAATTAAGTGTTGTTTTTATCAAACGGTTTCCTAATATTCCTTCCCACATAGGCTGTTATATTTCATATAAATTATATCGTCCTCATTACCAACTACACTAGTGTTAGAAGTTAGTTAGCATGGACGGGTACTAATACACGGTGCACGTAACAAATTTATTAATAATAATGTATATTATTATATTAATATTATTATTATTAATAATTATAGTATTATTAATAATAATTATAATAATATTAGCACCACGTCTTACTAGCCGTTCGGGTTATACGCGCTTACACTAATGTGTAATGTTAAGATGATTGAGAGAAGAAATGGAGGACCTACAGTTTAACGTGGAATCCGAACCACGGTGGAGGCCTGGCATTCCGCATATTCACAAGTTGTGATTAATACACGTCTTGTCAGAGGTGAAGGAAGGGTTTGGCAATCATATAAATCTTTGCCGGGACCGAGGATTGAACTCCGGATCACCAGCACAGAAGTCTGACACCTTACTCCTAGACCGCCAGGTCACCCGTAACACATTTAATATTTTATGTTCCTTTGGAAAACTATAATTACACATTACAAATTTACCTACTGAAACTATATTACAGATAATATATATATATATATATATATAGAGAGAGAGAGAGAGAGAGAGAGAGAGAGATAGATAAAGGGATTACAACTAATATATATTGTTCAAATTTAAAGAATAGTCTAATAATAACTTAATCACCGATTAAGAATTCTATATTCAATAACGCGAATAAAGAAATCTAGCAATATAATTTTTTTTTTAAGAAAATTCAGAGAAAGCTTATTATGCATTTATAAAACACCAATTTGTTATAAATAGTTCAGTCTTAAGATTGGTTTAACCACACAAACCAAAATGCGTAATTTTTTACGCGAATTAACATTGAGTATAAAAGAACCAAATGACTAAACACTTTGGAATTTGATTAAATTTGGACTTTATTATCTTATATTATAAAATAGTTCTAAAATATATAAGAACAATTATGGTTCGTGCCAATTTCAAAGAGATATTTTGAGCAGACTTATATTCCTATTTGGTTAGTAGTATATTTAATTAGTCTAATACCCACTTAGTTGGCCAAATAGACTAAAAGACTGTATTTTTGAGTATGGATATAGGTCGGGATTCATAAACTGATTGGGTATAATGAAGGCATTTTTATTTCTCAATAGGTTTCAACTATCCCTTCCCACAAATGTGGATACACTTCTTTTGTGTTTTGCCTTCCTCATCCCTACAAAATTAGCTTAATTAATATTTATGCAGGCTTATAACCTTAACGGTTAGTAATACGAGGTGTTCAATAAAATAAAAGTATTTATGTAAACAACCTGAACAGATTTTGAGATGTCTTGCAAAAAAAAAAATAATTAATAAATCACAATGCGTTACTTTAAAAACCTAGATGAACAAAATAATTATTTTTTTATTTAAAATATACCAGCTTTAAATGTATGCTTTCAAGGTGCAATGCTTTTTCTGTTTATGGCTAAGAGATTTTTTTTTCCAAACTTGGTTGAAATACGTTGGTGAGTTAAAAAATGTATAATTGGCGTGACCATAAAAGAGAAAACACACTCGTCTCATTAGTGGGACGTCCCTATAAAGTCTTAAAATTACAAGAACCAGTGACCATTTTAAATACAGGCTTGAATGTCCACACAGTATGACATATTACAAAGAAGCCTGACCGAACAAGGAATAATTAAACTTGTACACGCCACAAACATGAATCAACTTTCCTTTCGTAAGAGTGAATCACAAAGATATACTATCCGTTTTACTATTGAAAGTACAAAAAATATAAATATTTTGACTTACGAAACTACTATGATATAAGTAGTTCTGTGAACAATAGACTTCGTTCTCTTAATTATATTTTAAACTAAGGAATTTAAACTCTTTCCTACCTGATTAACGAAAAGTAATTTCGTAAATTTACTCTCTTTAAAGAGACGTCCAATATCAGAGTGGTAAAGTTTAATTGCTTATGGAGGGCTAATGTGCATTTGAATTAAGGTTATGGTGCACCCTACATACTTTCTCGCACCTACACCTAAAAATGTATATAATACTTCAAACTCGTACGATATGTGAAACGAAATAATATACATTGTTTCAGAAACATTATGGAATAAAGAGCATCATCACATTTCACCAAAGATTAACAATTAAATAATATACACTGTTATATAAACATATTGAAAAGAAAAGTAATTTTTCCGTCAAACAAAGAGAATAACAACCATGTTTCCATTTCCAAGACCTCCATTTAAAAATATAGATTTGCTTATCTCAGAAACTATTGGTTTTATAAAAAACACATTTAAATTTGCCATAAGACCACCGTTTCTACACTCAACCAAAATTCGAGCCTCAATCCTCCCGTTACTGGCAGTCTTGTCTATTGTGAAACTAGCACCCTAGACCACATAGCCACCGAAATGGGTTGAACCATATTAAAACCCTATATAGAAAATTTTAATCCGATCAGTAAATCAGTTTCGGCTCTAAGCTGAGGTAGGGACACACAGGTAACAAACAGACAGACAGATTCACAAAAAAACACCTTTTCGGACACATATTTTAGATTCCCAGTGCTAAGAATGGTTACACCAGCTAGCTATTCAATTTCTTATACAGACTACAGAAAAAACTAAAAGTGCATGATAAAATTGAGATTCTTATTTTTTGAATGATTAAATTCAACATTTTCTATTTGATATAATAAATAGTATTTGAACTAAAAAAAAACTAAAAAAAACACACACATTAGATTTCAAACTATTTCTCTAGGAATTACACAGATTTATTCTAACAATAAAAATAATATTTATTATAGCTGATGCTGACTACATGTCTCTGAGAAACAAAAAATTGAGCACTCTATAGAAAAATACACAAAAGCTTCTGAAAATGAAATTGGATGTTAAACCATTATATAGATATGAAATAATATGGGTTTGGTATGCATTAGCCGGCTAGAACCTTAACGAGACGAGTAAAGTAAAGATGATCAAGAATGATAGTTAAAAGTGCACAATATGTAAGAAATTTGATAGTTGACGGAATAAAACAAATATCAATAGTGATTTAAATTCAAGATATTAGTGTAAGTTAATTTACTACCAAATAAAATTAAAAGAGTCTTACAAAGGAGTACAAACATTCGAAATAAAATATTTCTCTGTATCTAGTGGTGCTGTGTCCTGCTAGACTGCATTTGGTATAAGGATATCAACACCAGAATAGTTTACACAGAAAAGTCTCAGTTGCGTGTCCAGCAATGCCACAGTAATATATCCAGCGACCAAATGTATTATAGCCAACACAACAGTCACACATACAGCTACACCACAATCATACATCCAGAAATCCCACAGTCTTGTATCCAGCCATCACCACATTCTTATATCCAGCCAACACCACAATCATACATCCAGAAATCCCACAGTCTTGTATCCAGCCACACCACATTCTTATATACAGCCAACACCACAATCATACATCCAGAAATCCCACAGTCTTATATCCAGAAACACCACAGTATTCCATTTATTATTTAGTCTGATACCTTAGCTCAGTTGGTAGCGTGTCTGTCCACTGAGCTAAGGGTCCCGAGTTCGATTACCGGAATGGCCGAAAAATGTATCATCACTAATGAAAATAATATCATTTTACCCTTTCACATTGATAAAGTGATGGCCGGGGTCTGGATGTCGTGCCTGTCCTAGTCTTATGTTAGATTATAAGGCATATGAAACTACGACATGCCTAGCAAGCCGGCAGAGGAAAATATATGCTTTGAATAAAAACTGACCCAGGCCACAGGCTGAAAACAGTAATGGATAAAAAAAAGGAATACAATCATTTATAAAGCAACAGCTTCCCAGGTGTATGCCTGGTGTGTAAACTAAACTCACAACATAAACATTGACCTAAAAGAACTAAACAGAACATTTCGACAAATATATGCACAGAGAGTTGGTTTATTTTAAAAAAAAATTAAAAGCGTACATACATGCCGATTGACAATGATACAAGAATGCCAATGATTTAAAATCTACAAAAAGGCATTTATACACTATAATGCTATCGACGATAGTTAGACACCCTCGCCATAAATTGTAATGCTGATGATAGGGATATTAGGGTTTTAATCCCTGTTGCGTCCATTGTAGAAGTTTGTCCTAAAGGGTTTTCCACTCTTACTCCACTAAAATGTGAGTAAATTTACTCTAAATTCGAACTTCCTCGTACTTACTCCATTAGTGTGACTAATATATTATGTATGGACCTGCTTCGGTGGCCACATTGTCTAACGCTCTATTCTCGTGTTGGACAATACTGTCAAAGAAGGGGAGATCAGGGCTCGATCCCGGTCGGGTGTGCTAAAGTTTTTCCCTAAATAGTTTTCCACTTCCTCTTAATTAAGCCTTCCTAATTCCTAAGCTACTAGTGTAGTTAGTTCATAGGCACATATATGTATGTGTGTGTTTGTGTGGACCTCCTTCGGTGGGAAAAATGTCTAAGGCGTCACTCTCATGTTATACTAGATTGTCGATAACAGGTAGATTGAGATTAAAATCTCGGTCGGGTGTACTGAAGTAGGTTTTTCCAAATATTTTTTCCACTCCTCCTCCCCGTGAATGGGGCTACACTTCTTCTAAATCCAAACTTTCTAATCCATAACACATTAACGTAATTAGTACATAAGAGTATATCTGAACAGGTAGTAAGACGCGATGCTAAAAAAAAAGCTTTAGAGTTTCTAATGCCATAAAGTAAGTATAGTTATCATGGTAATTATCCATTGATAATTTTAGAAATGTGACTTATGATTGAAGTCAAATGGTCTAAGGCAGTGGTTCTCAAAGTGAGGTCCTCGAGGGTTGTACAGAAGGTCCGCGTGATCGTTCAGGGAATCCATAACATACCTTTATATATGTTTTAGATTATAAAATGTTATATAAAAGAATAAATTGCTTTCTGTACTAAGCACAATGGAGATGCTTTCCCATATTAAATCCCGGCGATAAATTGAGAGTGAAAAGTGTGGGGGGGAGAGGGGTAGGCCACGCCCCTTGCTACCACATCTTTGAGAGGAAAATTTGAAAATTCACTTTTATATTAGTTTGCTCGTCAGCCATCACAAAGCACTTTCAGAAAATATCACTAAAATATTTTATGCTTTTTCCAACAAATTATTTGTGCGAGAAAGCCTCTTTTTGCTGTTTGTGGTGTGAAAAATTGTTAAATTAAATCGTCCTAGTGTGGAATCAGACTTAAGGAGATTGTCACTAAAGTTGTTTCAATCTCAATTAAATTTTAAAGTCACACAAGCAGTTCCGTTCGTCACATAAATTATCAGTGATCATAAAGGTACATATATATAATACATAACATATTTTCTTTTCACTTTTATTGTATTTTTTTACATTCATTAAAAAAAAAATTATGTCCACAGATGTACTAATATATTACCTATATTTATTTTACTTTAATTTTCATTGTAATTATATTTCCATTAAAAATATACTATGAATTAAAATATTTCTATAACTTAAAAAAATATATATGATAAATTTATAGTATCATTTATCCTACATCAAGGGGTCCACTAATCAACTGTTCCCTGGTCAGAGGGTCTATGTGACTTAGAAGTTTGAGGGCCACTGGCCTAAGGCATCGCCCTTGTTATAAACTGCATTCAGATGATGGGAGATCAAGGTTCGAATCGTGACTGGGTGATAATAGTGTATTCTCCAAAAGTAGATTTCCGTTTTACCTAGACATAATTGCGACTACACTCGATTAAAATTCAATCTTCCTCATAATTCACACATGTACGTAATTATTTCATGCCAGTATAAACCGAATGGATAGGCCTAGGGAGACGTGGTGACCAAAATAAAACCTAACGCGCTAGGAATGAGAATGGAAAACTCTAAAGAAAATGTACCCAACCCGTATTAGCTTAGAGGGAGATTGGTATAATAGTTTTTAAAGTTTACATCCAAATTTGACTAAAAACCCGACCTCCCCGTTAACGGAAAATCAAAATAAACAAGCCCAACATTTATACCACGTGTTCACCAACGCGGGTAGATGTATTTTTTTTTAGCATACGCCTTTAAAATTACGCGACTACGCACGTGACATAATAAATATAATTTTCTCCTCTCTCTGATTCTCGAGAGTATTTATAGTTACGGGTCAATCGTTGGAACATCAGTAACCAATTACTATTTGCTCATGCCAACGTTTGCTCAACTTGATTGAACAACAACCTACCGGTGCGTTTTAGTGTTTATTTAGTCAGGCATGATATGGACACAGTGACAGATAGGATGCCAACTTGCGTTTAATTTAGGTCACATGCAAAAACGATTGGCAGTGTTATGGATTCGTGCGAGGGACGTTATTATCTAGATTAGAAAATTCGTGAATTTCCCCAACCGTGTTGGTATTCCATAAGGAATTTAAATCATCACGTAGAATGGCATTTAATCTGAAAGTAATAATTCTTTTACACAAATAAAAAAATATTAGTTTATTATTGATGAATAAGTTTGTATCATTTAGTTTATAAGCTGTTGTCTTGAAATATTAAACTAAGAAGATAAAATCTACACTTATACCCAATGCTCTTTATGGATGTGAATTGTGGTATTTCACTTTTAACAAGATTAATTTGATTATTTTTTTAGAATAAAATACTGAGATAGAGATTAGAGCTTAGTGAGATATGCAAAACCAGGAGAATGGAGAAGTATGCAAAATTAAGAAATTAATGGTTTGTATGTATCCCCAAACCTATTATTGATAGTCAAGGAATGCAGTCTGAGGTAGGGTGTTCATGGGGTGTGTATAGACGATGACACGCCTGAAGATGCTGGGTATAAGACTGTGGTGTTTCTGAATATAAGACTGTGGTTTTTCTGGATATAAGATTATGGTGTGTCTGAATATAGGACTGTGGTGTTTCTGGATATAAGATTGTGGTTTTTCTGGATATAAGATTATGGTGTGTCTGGATATAGGACTGTGGTGTTTCTGGATATAAGATTGTGGTTTTTCTGAATATAAGACTGTGGTTTTTCTGGATATAAGATTATGGTGTGTCTGGATATAGGACTGTGGTGTTTCTGGATATAAGATTTTGGTTTTTCTGGATTTAAGACTGTGGTGTTTCTGGATATAGGACTGTGGTGTTTTTGGATATAGGACTGTGGTGTTTCTGGATATAAGACTGTGGTGTTTCTGAATATAAGACTGTGGTTTTTCTGGATATAAGAATGTGGTGTTTCTGGATATAATACTGTGGTGTTTCTGGATATAAGACTGTGGTGTTTCTTGATATAAGACTGTGGTGTTTCTGGATATAGGACTGTGGTGTTTCTGGATATAAGATTATGGTGTGTCTGGATATAGGAATGTGGTGTTTCTGTATATAAGATTGTGGTTTTTCTGGATATAAGACTGTGGTTTTCTGGATATAAGATTATGGTGTTTCTTTATATTAGACTGTGATGTTTCTGGATATAAGACTGTGGTGTTTCTGTATATAGGACTGTGGTGTTTCTGGATATAAGAATGTGGTGTTTCTGGATATAAGACTGTGGTGTTTCTGGATATAAGACTGTGGTGTTTATAGATATAAGACTGTGGTGCTACTAGGTCGAGACGTTGATGATCAGATATTGTTACAATGAATTTGAAGGAGGTTGGATGTCAGGTTAGAGATTAGTTGGAGTTTTCTCAGGATATATTTGAATGGCGAACTTACGTTCATGTGATCATGAACTTTCGAGTTTTTTGAGGAAAGAGAATCAATTAGTTAGTTATTGATGAATACGTTATTAGGGCTGAGCTATTGTCTTATGAGAATATATGTATTAATTGGATATTAGCGGTCCCGTGATGTATTAATATGATTATTAGTAGTCCCATGGTGGGGTGGTTAGTGCCCCTGGCTACTAGCCTAAGGGCCCTAGATTTGATTCCTACAGAAACCGTGAGTATTTTTTACCGCAAGGGGAACTACCCCTACTGTCACCAGGGTT
This sequence comes from Timema shepardi, assembly GCA_902151425.1. Taxonomy (NCBI): domain Eukaryota; kingdom Metazoa; phylum Arthropoda; class Insecta; order Phasmatodea; family Timematidae; genus Timema; species Timema shepardi. The sequence goes on along the minus strand of CABFVX010000039.1, from coordinate 24,803 downwards.
TAGTTAGTTAGGTTTAAGATAAAGTGTTTCCTCTGGTTCCACACCCTCATACTCACTATCACCATCACCATAACCTCATCGGGACATGAAGAGAGATTCCACGGAAAAGATGTACGATTAGTACATTAGTATTGGCTAAGCATTCTACAAACTAGCTCTGATATAAATAGCCCAGACGTGCAAAATTTATATTATACTTTACTATTGACTTAAAATAATAATATATAATAATTATTATTATTATTGGTGATGTGGAGCTACCTAGAAGTTAGCTATTAATACCTTCCTTAGCTATTCTCACTCTACCATTAAAGCTTGATTCAGATAGTCGCTGAAAATTTGGATAAGATTCTGATTTAAGAGTGCAGAAATTCACACGTTGAAGAATTGCATGTTGGCCCTTAGCACTTATAACTTAAAACAACTGTTTTTTTCTTTATCAACGTGTCTTACTACCCGTTAGCTTTAGACGCCTATCTACAAATTATGCTTATGTTTTAGGGATTATATACGTTACAATTATAGGAAGTGCACCCGAATTTGCGTGGAGGCAGGATATAAAACCATTTTGGAAAACACAAAAATCTCAATACACCCTACTGAGATTTGAACCTTGATCTCTCTTTCATCGGCAGTCTAGTCTACTGCGAGATTAGTGCGTTAGATCACGCGGCCACTGAAGCGGGTAGCTGAGTTTAAAATATATTTAATTTCTTAGCGATAAAAATGTATATTTTAGATTTTAACGATATATATTTTTTACAAATATTAAGTTGTGAAGTGAAACAAATCAACACATAGCTAGAACACACACGATTTGCATTTAACAAGTTATTTCATATCATCTCACAAAAGTAGATGCAGCATTGTAACTATATCTCGTTTTGTAGGTGTATGTACATATTAAGCTTGTTGAATTAGCCCCATGCACACTTATTGATTAATTATGTTTTGGAATCTGATTGGTTTTTTCACGCTGATTTTATGGATAAGTGCGGAAAAAGATTAGATTGTTTTACTAGTGAATAATCACAAAGGCATTTTGTTTTTATTCAATATTAGCTCAGAGCTTGGCAAATGAGTATTTTTTCATTCTTCCCTTATTTTTCGACGAAATTGTTACTCCACATTCCGCAGTAACAATTAAATTTGGCAGGTGATAAAACTCTAAACAAACGTAACATTACTTTGTGGTTTTTTGTCCTATTTTTAAAAAGCGGTGGAAAGAACTGGAACCAGTGAGAGTGTTTTAGAATTTTTAAAATATACAAAAAATTAAAACATAATTTTAAATGGAATACTATTAAAGTGGTTCCCACTTTGCTGGTTGTTAAGAAGACCTAGGCTCAGATGAGAGGATAACATTAGAATGGGCCTAAAAGAGATAGGGTGTAAAGAGGGGGACTGGATAGAAATAGTTCAAGATAGAGATAGGGTGTAATGAGGTGGACTGGATATAACTAGCTCAAGATAGGGAGAGGGTGTAATGAGGTGGACTGAATAGAAATAGTTCAAGATAGAGGTATGGTGTAACGAGGTAGACTGGAGCTAGCTCTATCCAGACCGCCTCATTACACCATATCTCCTTCTTTAGCTAGTTATATTCAGTCCACCCCATTTCACCCTATCTCTATCTTGAGGTCACTCTATCCAGTCCACCTCATTACACCCTATCTATGTTTTGAGCTAGTTTCAACCAGTCCACCTAATTACACCATATTTCTGTCTTGGGCTAGTTCTATCAATCCACCTAATTACACCCTATCCCTCTCTTGAGCTAGTTCTATCCATACCACCTCATTAGACCCAATCTTTATCTTGAGCTAGTTCTATCCAGTCCAACTCATTACACCCTACCTCTATCTTGAGCTAGTTCTATTCAGTCCACCCCATTACACTATATCCCTATCTAGAACTAGTTATATCCAGTCCACCTAATTACACCCTATCTTTATTTGAGCTAGTTAATTCCAGTCCACCACATTACACCCTATTTTTTTCAAGCACAGTAGAACCTTTTTAATTCGAAGTCAAGGGGATATCTAAGAAAAGTCAAAATATCCTAAATTTGAACTAACCAATGGGCATTAAACTGTTTGTACACAATAAATAAAAAACCACAAAATGAGAAATTGTAAAAATTCCCTCCCCGTAAAACAATGAAGACTTACCAGTTTTTGCACTTAAATTAAGTGTTCGGCTCTATTCGAGATTCTTTTACAATATCGAAATTCTTTTTCACTCCCTTTTCCACTTCTCTATTAACTTCAAACTTTTTGGCTAAGGTTAAACTTGTGTATGTTCCACGTTAAGACATCGTAAAACCACCGCAATTTACACCTGTCAGATGACAATAATTGAAGGTCACTGAGAGACAAAAGTGCCAGATTAGGACAAGCAACATAAACCTTACCCTTTCCATGTTGAGCATCAAGTGATGGCATTGTCACACAGAAGCGATTAAAGTAGAGCCAAAACATCCCCTATTCTAGGAAAGCCGCTTGCAGCTGGTGCAAATTTCCCCACTTTCTCTTTTAACTGTATTTGACATTCCTGGGATTCTTGGGTTTGGTTGATATTGTTGAGCTTTAAGTGAAATTCGAATTAAATGTTATTTTTTACCATTGATTTAAATAAGAACTTCATGGGGAATAATGGTGGGTTCGAACTATTCAATTATTTGAATTAACCAAATTTGAATTAGCCAGATCCTATTGTATATTTTAATGTTATCCTCCCATCTACGTCTAGGTCTTCCCAAAGGTCTCGTCACATTGGGATTGCCAGTCAATAACCCGAACACTGATCTAAAATCTCCCATTCAAGCTGCATGTCCTGGCTACCAAAGTCTACGAGACTTTACTATCCTACCAATGTCTTGTGATGAGTAGAGGGTATGTAACTCTTTACTAAGTAACCTCCTCTACTCCTCAGTATCTTCATTCCTTTTTTGGACCAAATATCTTCCTAAGCACCTTGTTTTCAAACAACCTATCATTTTCGTCATGTAAGGTAGTAGACCACGTTTCACATACGTGGAAAACAACCGGTAATATTATTGTTTAGTACGAGTATATTCTAAGTTTAACATTCCTTGGAACCAGACGAGTTGTCAACAACTTATTGATTGAGTAATAGTATGCATTTCCCGACTGTATTTCTTTCCTAATCTTCACTATAATATCGTTATTGCTAGTTAATTTTGTTAGTACATCATATTGCATCTCGTTCTATCAAAAATAAGTTTTAGAAATACATACCTATTTAAGTGCGATAACCTTGTGTATGAATATTTGTATATGTTAATTTTATTATTATTATTATTATTATTAATAGTGATAGGTTAATTTGATTATCTCACCTAGATGTAGATGTGGATGCAAATAAGGTAGATGTATGTTTGTTATACCAGACGGTCTAGGGGTAAGGTGTCAGACTTCTGTGCTGGCGGCCGGGGTTCAATCCTCGGTCCCGGCACAGATTTATCTGATTACCAAACCCTTCCTTCACCTCTGACAAGACATCTTGTGAATGTGGGGAATGCCAGGCCTCCCCCGTGGTTCGGATTCCACGTTAAACTGTAGGTCCTCCATTTCATCTCACAATCACCCTACCATTACACATTAGCGTAAGTGCGTATAACCCGAACGGATATTAAGACGCGGTGCTAATAATAATAATAATGTTATACCAGAAAAGTTTAAATTGACCATTTCATGAACTAGGCAAATTTGTGCCCATTCAAAGAACTGGCTTCTTCATTTGGCCATTTCATAAATTTGGCTAATTTGTGCCCATTCAAAGAACTGGCTTCTTCATTTGGCCATTTCACAGACTGGATTAAAAAACTCGTCCATTTCATGATTTTGGTAGAGCTTGTGCTGACCTGTTCATGTACTGACTAGTTTGTGTACTGGGAAGCTCCAAGTGCTACCCAAATCATGAGCTCGACCAGTTTTTGCCCAATCCGTAAAATGGACAAGCGAATATCAGGCTTGAACAAAACCTTTAATCGTTTTAGTATGGAAGGTTTGGTTAAGTAAGTTTGGAAACGTTGCTAATACTTAACTTTTAATAGGTTAAAAAGGATTTCAACTAAGTATTAAGCAAATAGGACAATCATTTTTAGTTCATGCAAAATTTGCAAATTTATTTAAATTGTTTAGGGAAGAGGCCAGTTAACGGAATGGACAGGAATTTGTTTAATTCATGAAATGGTCAGTTTCACTAATATGTATTCGCTTGTGAAGAGACCGAGAAGACAAAATATAAATAAATAATACCATATACCTTAAATACAGTGGAGCGTCGTTAATCCGGATCGATCGGGACCGGGACCCATCCGGATTACTGAATTGTCCGGATTTTCAAATATGCTTTCAATAACTGTATACATATGAATACGTGTGGTTTTTCTTTTCTGTGAACCTTCTTCAGAATCTAGTTTTGAATCAAAACGTTGCAAACTGTCTTTCTTTGCTTTAATGTCACTAGTGGTTGAAATTCCCACACCATATATTTTAGCGAGAGCTGCACCACTTTCCCCTTTATACAGTCTTCGTAGAATTTCTAACTTGTCCTATATAGATAAAAATTTATGTTTCCTTTTATTTGATAATGATGACATGATTAACAAAGTACAAATATGTTCCGTTTTAACTCGCACACTAAAACGTCACAAGGCAACTATGCGATGAAGGTTTCACCACTGCTGTAAAGTTTGTACATACCACTGCTGTAAAGTTTGTAAATGATAGCACAGAACTGAGCCGAGCACGTGACCAAGGAGAGGTGACTGGCTAAGTCGTTGAACTCTCAAGGACACCTTCCATTACCTCCCCTACCTGCTCTCACCACCGATCCGGATTTGCGACGCCCCGGATTTTTGACGTCCGGATTTCCGACGCTCTACTGTATAGCAATAAGGAATATTCTAAAATTATTCGATTGAAAAATAACTAAATAGTCCAATAATACATAATGTTATACTCACTCCAGGCTACAATATGCCCATTTAGTCAATAATGATCTCAAACTAATAGCTATGGAAGAATACATATTTTTTAATGTATCTGTGACGGCGTACGTCCGCTAAAACAAACCTTTCATTGTTCAAATTAAGACTAGCCCCAATATAATAGATGTTATATTGTTAAATTATATTTGATTGAACAGAGGCAGTGCGCGTTTATTGCACACGATATTAAAAAATGGTATTATGATAAAAATATAATGTGAAATGTATTATCAAGTATATTAAGTTAAATATATATTACAAGTTATATGATTATATGGTTGCTATAATATTTCGTTAAACAATCTAAGAGAAAAAATTTGAAGGATAAGGAGACAATTATTAAATATACTTGTATGAAATGGAACAATGAGTATTCTGGTTTTACGAGTTTCTCTTTCATTGGTTTAAATAGTTATCATTTTATGATGACAAAGAAATGTTGCCCCTTTATTGGAATCTAAATAAATCCACTTCCGCAGATAAGTTTCTAAATAATTAGAGAAAACACATTGTGTAGTTCAGGATCAGGAGGTATTTCATGGTAGAATCTCATCAACTCCCCAGTGAATTCTGTGCCTATGCATACATACAAAAAATAATTATTGCACGTCCATATTTATTTTGTACTAATCACTTTTTATTTCCAATTTTCATAAAATTTGGAAACCCTTGATTAATTTTCACAGGGAATTAAATTTTGTTTGGAAACAATCAAATCGTGTATTGTATATTTTCGGAATATAGCACCACTTAAATAAAGGACTTGGACTCATAATACTGGGAATGGTGCAGCAAAATTGAAAGGGGAAGAGAAGAGAGTTGCAAAAAAAATACCTAGAAGGGCATAATTTCGCGAATATTAAAATAATTTTAAAAATAAGTGCGCTATAGAAATATAAAAACAAAAACCTTTAAAATAATAGTTACAAAAGTATTTAAAATGAACAAAAATATTTACCAATTTAATAGTTATGGATGAAAATAAATGGCACGAAACTCCGCACGGACTTTCTCGCTCTAGTGTTTGAAAATGGAGATATTTATTCAAAACTCGTAATATATGTGAAACGAAATAATATACACTATCAAACCCAAACATAAATTGCACTATATTTATGTAAAATTTATTTTTTGAGTCCCGGTTTTAAAGATTATTTTGAAAGAATTAATGTCCTCGTTTGTATGTTTAGACCGATAAAAAAAAAATATTCGGTCCACAAGGGTTAACAATTTGTATTAAAATTTCAAATTTCGGTTAAAATTTTCGACAATTTATTAGGTGTTGCACATCTTCATGTAATCAATCGTATTGCTAATATTATTATTATCACCGCGTCTTACTACACGTTTGGGCTATACGCACTTACGCTAATGTGTAATGATAGGGTGATTGTGAGATGAAATGGAGGACCTACAGTTTAACGTGGAATCCGAACCACGGTGGAGGCCTGGCATTCCCCACATTCACAAAATGTCTTGTCAGAGGTGAAGGAAGGGTTTGGTAATCAAATAAATCGGTGCTGAGACCAAGGATTGAACCCCGGACCCTAGCATAGAAGTCCGACATCTTACCCCTAGACAACCAGGTCACCTACAGTATTGCTAATAAATTCCTTATTTATAATCATGTTGACCAATAAAAAATGTAAATATTTACTATTGAGTCTAAAATGGAGATAGAACATTGTTGTACAATAATTTATCCTAAGATGTTTAAAACAACATAAACTTTTAGAGATTTACTTATATTTAATTAATATATGGCATTGGAGAATTATTGCGTTAAAACTTAAGTAGTATACCTTTACAACTAAAGCTCAAAAAATTGTGTTAATATATTTGCCAATATCTCAGATACGGTTGAATTTATAAAAATATATTTCATATAAAAGTCTTTTATTTTTAATAGTACTACAATTTTATAATGATATGTTATTTAGTATCTCAAATAGTTGCGAAGATACGGAAATTTCAGCTTCTGTAAAGTAGTCTAAAAGTAATTTTCATGGGGAAATGAAAATATCCAGTTTATTTATAATCTTAATCAACGCCCAGATACGAATTTTAATCAAAATCGTTAAAGCCGATTTTGAGAAAATCGATTTTTACTTTCTCTATATCTTACAGGTAGAAAAAGTATGGTGATCGTCAAAAAAATCGAACTCGAGATTTTGAAGAATCTTGACGTTTCATGACTTCCTGAATCCGAAAAAGTGGTTTTTGAATTTCTGTCTGCCTGTCTGTCTGTGCCTCCAACTAGAACCTAAACTAATTTACCGATTGAGCTAAAACTTGATATCTAGGGTTTTAATAGGGTTGCACCGAGGGGTTTTTGAAATTTGATATCCACCCCTAGAATTAAGGGTAGTTTACTGAAGGGCAAAAAGAGAAAAAGTAGATTTTCTCAAAATAGGCTTTAACGATTCTTATTAAATTTCATTTATAAACATTAATAAATATTCCCCGAAAATGGCTACTCTCAATATTTCGACAAAATGGATTTAAGGGCTTCGGTCTGATGTGTAAATTAACATTTTTTTATAATATCTCCGAAACTATTTTAGATATAAAATTACTTAGCATTACAAATATATGTATATAGATTTATAATACAAATATTTTATTCGAAACATATTTTTATAAAATCAATAACTTTCAATCTATACGCAATTATATATATATATATATATATATATATTAACCTTTTGGACATTAAAGTTTAAGTATTGCGTCCGTAAAAAAAATCTAACCTGAAATGTTAATGGATGTCGACGTCTCATGACCCCCGAACCATAAAAAATAGTATTTGCAATGCCGTCTGTCTGTGTGTCTATTAAAACTTAAAATTAAGAGTAGTTTTATAAGGGGAAAAAAGAGAAAAAATAGGTTCTCTCAAAATCTGCTCCAACGATTTTGAAAAAAAAATTCGTATCTAGGCATTGATTAAGATTATAAATAAACTGGCTATTTTCATTTTCCCATGGAAATGATTTTTAGGTGTACTTTACAGAAGCGTTAATTTCCGTATCCCCACAACTATTTGAGATACTAAACAACTTATCATTGCAAAATTGTAGGACTATTATAAATAAAAAACTTTTATTTGACATATATTTTTTATAAAAGCAACAGTTTCTGAGATATTTGCAAATATATTAGTACAATTTTGTGAGATTTAGTTGTAAACATAAACTAAAGTCTTAACTCAATAATTCTCCAATGCTATAGTGTAATTTAATATAAGTAAGTATCTAAAAAAAGTATGTTATTTTTCCTTAAACCTCTGTGGAGAAATGTTTGTACAGCAATGATCTATCTCCATTTCAGACTCAATAGTCAATATTTACATTTTTTATTGGTCTAAATGTATAGATAATTAAATATCAATGCGATCACTTGAAGATGTGCAACACTTGATAAAATGTTAAAATTTTAACAGAAAATAGAAATTTTAATATAAAATGGACCCAATTTTAATAATAATAATAATATTTAGCACCGCGTCTTACTACCCGTTCGGGTTATACGCTTTAAGTACTAATTACTCTAATGGATTAGGAATTGGGAAGGTTGAATTAGAGGAAGTGAACCCGCATTTGCGTGGAGGGAGAGTGGAAAACCATTTTAGGAAAAAAAACTCCAGTTCACCCGATCGAGATTCGAACCTCGATCTTCCCGTCCTCAGCAGTCGTGCTCAACACGACTAGCACCTTAGACAACTACGCCACCGAGGCGGGTCCCAATATTAATCTTTTTTATTAGTCCAAACATACAAATGAGGACATTAATTCTTTAAAAAACCCGCCTCGGTGGTGTAGTTGGCAAACGCGCTTGTCGTGTTGAGCTCGACTGCTGAGGACGGGGAGATCGAGGTTCGAATCTCGGTCGGGTGAACTGGGGGTTGTTTTTCCTAAATGGTTTTCCCCTCTCCTTCCACGCAAATGCGAGTTCAATTCCTCTAATTCAACCTTCCCAATTCCTAATCCATTAGAGTAATTAGTACTTAAAGCGTATAACCCGAACGGGTAGTAAGACGCGGTGCTAAATATAATTCTTTAAAAATAAAAATATAAGATTTAAAACAGAAATGTTGATGAATCTTGATGGCAATCTTGCCTTCTCACATTATTCCGTTCAGAAATCTTACGAGATTATAGCAAGAGAGAGAAAGTCTGTGCGGTTTTGCCGTACCATTTATTTTCTCTTTTTGCCCTTTATTAAACTACTCTTTATTTTAAGTTTAAACAGAAACATGGACAGACGGCATTACAAAGACCACTTTTTAGTGTTCGGGGTGTCATGAAACGTCGACATCCATCAACACTTCAGGGTTTTTTATTTTACGGGTGCAATACTTTACCTTTTGTATTCCAAAAGTTAAAAAATATAAATATTTTCGTATAGCTTGAATTTATTGGTTTTATAAAAATATACTTAGAATAAAATATTTGTAATATAAATAGATTTATATATTTTGATGTTAAACAGTTTCATATCTCAAATAGTTTCGGAGATATGATAATAAATGATAATTGATGCATCAGACCGGAGCCCTTAAAGTCATTTTGCCGAAATATTGAGGGTATCCATTCTGTTTGTTGTATTTATAAATGTTTAGAAATGAAATTTAATCAAAATAATTAGGTCCCATTTTGAGAAAATCGACATTTTCTCTTTTTGCCCTTCAGTAAAATACCCTTAATTTTAGGGTTAGATATCAAACCATGTACCCCTGGGGGCAACCATATGAAAACGCTAGAATCAAATTTAAAGCCCAATCGTTAATATAGTTTAAGCTCTAGTCGGAGGTACAGACAGATAGACAGAAAGATGGAAATTCAAAAACCACTTATTCGGATTTGGGGGGTCATGAATCGTAGAGATTCATCAAAATCTTGAGTTCGATTTTTTTGACGATCACAACACTTTCTCTACCTGTGAGATAGTGAGAAAGTAAAAAGTGATAGTTGCCCAGATATAAATTGCGCCAGCCAGATTTAAGATCAGATTAGCTACTTAGTCCCTCAATTTTTAAGTTAGTAATTTCATAAACGAAATCCTAACCAAAATAAATCCTCACATTAAATACATCCCCAATACACAAACTCATACTTTTAAATACAGTCACCTTTATCCTAACCAGACCTACCTTGGTTATCAGATGCCAGCCCAAAAAGGAACGAGCAGCATATATTCGTTATTTTTGAAATTCCCGAAAAAAAGAAAATCTTATCTTATCCAAAACCTCCAAGAATCTAACGCATAATCACCCACAAAGGGCAAATAATGTATACAATTAGCCTCTCAACTCAAACTCTCCCCCTGTCTTAAAGCTCATTTAATGTTTATCAACCCTCAATTATTTTTTATAAAATAACACAAAAGGTCTGCTACCTGAAACCTATAGCCCGCAGATCAAAATCAACCTAGTGATTCAATTGGATGCGGAGATAAGATAAATTAATGACACGAGGCAAACCTCAAGAAAGGGGTTAGAGAATACTTCCACAAATGATTACCCATTATTCAAACCCGTATTCATCTCAGAGCATGTTCTATTATTCCCTATTATAACTCTAAATTATAATTAAATGTATGAAGATGCTGTGTTCAATAAAATTCAATTCATTTTTAACCACCTACTTACAAAAGTAAGCCACCTATCCCTATCTTGAACTAGTTGAACTTTCTAGTTCATAGCACCACAGAGTTAATAGGTTACCAAAATGAAATGAAAATAGTATCTATATTTTGCATGATATAACCGAACTAATTGTTTATTTTAAATAAATTGAAATAGTAAAAGGTTGTGTGACTTGTTCATTTTGATTTTGGAGCGCATGAATTGAATAATACATTCCTTTTTAGCACCACGTCTTATCACATGTTCCGCTTGTACGCATATGTACTAATTACTTTAGTAAGTTAGGGATACTTATGGTTGAATTTAGGGAAGCGTACCCACATTTTCGTAGATGGAGAGTGGAAAACCATTTTGGAAAACCACCCCCAGTACACGAAAATTGAGTTCAACCCCTTATCTCCCTGTCATCTGTAGTCTAGTCTAACACGAGAGAGACGCCTTATACTATGCGGCCACCAATGCAGATGATGATAATAATAATAAACGTCATTTGTGGTTCTAATATTATTACTAACTAAATACTGTATTATTTAATTTATCGAACCCAGACGGATAGTAAGACGCTGTGCTAAAAAAAAAAATTGTTAAGACAGTATTTTGTCGTTAAATTTAGTTTTAGAAAAATAGTTACATAAATTTTAGTTATTACAAAGTTGTGTTAAATAGTTTCTTTATAAGTAAGTCTGGCCACGCAATTCATTGTTAAGAAAACTACCCTACAACAAGTAGTCTTTCCTAAGTACAAATGTGTTAATTAATGTAATTGGGACGACGTAGTTGAGAGAAAAGGAAGACAACGATTGTGTAACTAATTGGGAGAGCGACAGAACGACGTGCTAGCGCAATCATATCGTTACTACGGGGAATAATGTAACGAGGAAAATTGAAATGGAAAAGCGTAAGAAGGACTGTAGCCCATCAGTATAACCTCACTTGAGATAACCAAAGAAGTGCTCTTTGAATAATTGAGAGACTAACTTTCCTTATTAAAACCGTTAGTTTCACGATAACTTTCTCGAATACCCTTTATCTGCTATTTATGAAATTACCTGAAAATTACGATCCTTACCTTTCACACGGCAAATGAAGTGGTGGATAAAATAATACTCTACCTAGTTTTGTGATATAATGGCAGGTTGATCAGTCTTGCTCGAGGTTATTTAATTTAGTTAATTGTTAGTCAATTTTAGATAGCTCTTGTTGAAGCAAATGAATACATTTTAAAGGTATTAAATTACTATAAAAAATTATATATTATTTTTTCAAGCGAAAGGATTCAAATCGTAAATAAAAATATAATATCTAAAGTAATAGGAGAGCTCAATAACTTTCTTACCTATTTCTATCAAGTCTAACTCATTACAGCCTATCACTCTCAGGTCCATTCAAATGTTATCCACCCATCTGCGTCTAGATCATCCCATTAGATTTTCCAGACAATACCTCAAACACGGTTCTAGTATTTCCCATTTGAATTTATTGTCCTGCCCATCATGACCTGTGAGATTTGATTATCCTAACAACGTCTGGTAATGAGTACAGGGTATTTGATTTAATATGTAAATTATGTTGTGATAAACAGAATGATTCGAAAGGCTATGTGAAAACTTAAGGAGCGTATAGAGGGACTCAGGTAGAAAACTTTCGAATAGGAATCCATGTCCTCCGAAGTCGTCCTGAGCCTGGCAAGGCCGTTGAATGTGGTTAATTGTGATACCATTTGAAATAAGCATACATTGCTATTCTCCTACCAGCTTAATCTTGACTCACATTACAAGGGAATAATTTTCACTCCGAATTGAAGACGTCGTCATCAGTGAATTTTGCAGTGTTGTCTGTTGTTCCCTCTTAAAGCAGAGCGCTGTTCACGGATAAGGTATCATTCACAAGAGATGAACTTCTTAAATTTCCGTAAAAGCCATGTTTGTTCTAGACAGAACTCCCATACTACCGTTGCTCGTAACAACCAAAATATGTTTGCTGTAAATGTATGGGCTGGTATCATAGGCAATAATGTGATCAGACCTTACCTTCGGCCATTTCTTTTGACTGAAAACATATACAAAATATTTTTGGAGATACTATAATATGTGCCATGTATCTATCACACGTCAGCAAATGTGGGAGAAGGAGTTCCAGCATACTTTTTTTTAGTCAAGCTGAAATTGCCTAATGTATTCTCATTTCAGAGGATGTTATCAGCTTTACCCAACTTCAATGTCCTCATCTGACTCAAGATGACCTCGAAGACATGAATTCCTTTCGAAAGTTGTTTTACCTGAGTCACTCTATACGCTTATTAAATTTTGAAATAACCTTTTAAATAATCTTGTATATTATATACATTTTATATTTAAAAACTATTACTTATGCATGATTAGAGTCATCTTAGAAACATTTTCAATTTTCTTTCCTTCCATTTGTGTTAACAAAGTAAATAAATAAATCCTTGACCAATATTGATAAGATTTATTTAAGAGTAAAAAAGTGATGTGAAAACATTTTAAATGGATGTGAAGAGCCCTTCTCACCGACTTAAATACATACGAATAAGCCAGAATCAGAAATCATATTAAAATTCTGTTTTTTTCATCTTTCACTTAACATTGGCGATATTGTTTATTTATCAGAACGATAAATACTGACTTTATTAATGGCTTGTTACTAAAGATAATTTGTGAGAAAGAGTACCCACCTTGGTGTGGATAGAAAATCAGAACATCAAAGGAATTTACATGTGGATAGCCACTCCAGTGCAACGAATCAGAATTTGAGCCTTGATCTTCCGTCACAGGCAATCCAGTCTATTGCGACCATCTTTATTATAGTTTTTTCATATAAAAAATAATATGTTCTCAGTCTAAATTCTAATATCTTTTAAAGAAAACTACAGAATACCACAATTCTGGTTGATGCCCATTTCAAAATGTATTACCTGCATAAGTTAACCGCTATCTATGGCTGGAAACAGAATATTAAGCTCTCGTCTCACCCCACAGACGGTGCTTAAATTATGTATGTACAGCTTGAATCATAAGTCTCATCGTAGTGTGGTTTTATGTAGTCTACTTTTTAAAAAGTGGGAGTGGTACTATTGAAACATCTATTCCATATTTTAAAAATGCAACATAGCAAAGAAAAAAACAACAACAATAAAACTGAAATACACGTCGGTGTTGTCAGATGCGGTTTGGAAAAAACTGCACATCGATAGGTTTTTCTGTTTTGAGCTTAATTTGTATCAATTTTTCCGTCCATCAAATGTTTTATAGAATAACTATCTGTTTTCCCCTTTCTTTGTACGGAGAATCTAAAAGGTCCTAGCGTTGTTATTTTTTAAGAATATGAAATCAACCAAAGAAAAAAGTAACTAAATCTCAAATTATTTTCAAATATTAATTCTGTATTGGTGACTAAACTCGGAAAACAGGCAGGTGGAATAATACATTATATTTAAAAATAGGGATGGATTCTACAAAATGTTGCCTAAAAGGGATCATAAGAAACGAAAATGATACAATATACAATTCAACTAAAAAAAAATTATCAAAGTTTAACGAACAGCATTAATCACTGCCTTGTTAGCCTATATATACATATTAAGCCCTCTTACCACCCAACATATTTTAATTTTCTAGCACATCAAGCATGTTTTTTTCTCTAATTGATTGTGAAATTTTAAACAACTTTTTTTTTAGCCAATTTTCAAAAGTTCTGATTATATTGCGTGGTCTTTGTGACTACTTGCAATTATATTGATTTTAAACCACACTAAAAAGTGTTTTTTCTATACGTTTGGAAACTTAAAATCACCCCACTTTCTCTCCCATCTAAATTCACTGACCTATATTTTAAATTTAAAATTGTCAGATTCTTCTGGCTATTTGGGGTTGTCCCTCTATATGTAATTCAATTTTTCAATTCTCTACCATGTGGGATGTGTTCTATTCTACTAGTTCTGGAAAAAAATTTGAGGGTAGAACTTTCTCCCCCATTTTCCAGTCCTCCGCTTTGAAACTAAACAAATAAAAATAAAGTGTGCTAGGAGTAGCTCCAATAACTGCTTTTAAAATTTCAATCTTCTACCACAGTTAGAAGTACCTAAGTTTTTATATAAATTTTGTAAATATTGAAACCCCCATTTCACCAAGCCCACCTAACCTCAATTAAAAATTTTCAATAATAAATAAAGGTTTTTGGAGTAATTCCAAAGAATTCATGGCAAATGTTAATTCTTCCATCTCACCTTAAAGTATGGTTTAGTATTAATATCTTCCTCCCTCCCCCTCACCAACGTTCCCGGAGTCAGATTTTAAAATATATAATTATCTGATTCTGAGATTTCTTTAAGTAGTCCCTTAAACTTCTTGTTAAGCTTAAGTTGTATAACACCCTTGTAAGTAATTGTTTCTATTAGTTTTGAAAGTTGTAAAATCCCCCTTCCCCAATTCACAAACTTCAACTTTTATATATCAAATTTTAAAACTGGTCTGATTATTTGTAGTGTTATTTCAATTATTTGCGTTCCATAATAGGTATTTTCTTTGATAAACCCCCAATAAACCCAAATTTACGGTACCCCATTTTGAAATTTCTCATTTTTAAAATTTTCTGATTGTATTATGTGGTCCCTCTATCTTATTGCCAAGTTTCAGATATCTAGCTCGTTTAGAAGTGTTCGAACAATTCGTATTGAAGGAATAAGGAAGGACACTACCTTTCTTTGTGTATAATAAAATAGGGCTTAGTGATATTTATTATAAGAGTGATATATTTAGATTATAATAAATAAAATTTTATATAAATAGGATTATGTATTAACATCTATCATTTAACTACCTCTATATTGACATGTTATATTTGTATTGTCTTTCTCTTTAGTGTATGGTTAAAACCCATCTCATGAACCATGACGGTGGTACAACACCCACCCCGTGAACCATGGCATTGGTACAAAACCCACTCCATGAACCATGACGATGATACAATACCCATCCCGTGAACCATGACGGTGGTAGAACACCCACCCCATGCACCATGGCGGTGGTACAACACCCACCCCATGAACCATGACAGTGGTACAACACCCATCCCATGAACCATGGTGGTGGTACAACACCCACCCCATGAACCATGATGGTGGTACAACACCCACCCCATGAACCATGACGGTGGTACAACACCCACCCCATGAACCATGGCGGTGGTACAACACCCACCCTATGAACCATGACAGTGGTACAACACCCATCCCATGAACCATGACGGTGGTAAAACACCCAACCCATGAACCATGGTGGTGGTACAACCCCCAACCCGTGAACCATGATGGTGGTACAACACCCACCCCGTGAACCATGACGGTAGTAAAACACCCACCCCATGAACCATGGTGGTGGTACAACACCCACCCCATGAACCATTGTGGTGGTACAACACCCACCCCATGAACCATGATGGTGGTACAACACCCATCCCGTGAACCATGACGGTGGTAAAAAACCCACTCTATGAACCATGACGATGATACAATACCCACCCCATGAAACATGACAGTGGTACAACACCCATCCCGTGAACCATGGCGGTGGTACAACACCCACTCTATCAACCATGACGGTGATACAACACTCACCCCGTGAACCTTGGTGGTGGTACAACACCCACCCCATGAACCATGACGGTGGTACAACACCCACCCCATGAACCATGGCGGTGATACAACACTCACCCCATGAACCATGGCGGTGGTACAACACCCACCACATGAACCATGATGGTGGTACAACACCCACCCAGTGAACCATGGCGGTTGTACAACACCCACCCAGTGAACCATGGCGGTTGTACAACACCCACCCCATGGACCATGATGGTGGTACAACACCAATCCCGTGAACCATGACGGTGGTAAAACACCCACCCAGTGAACCATGGCGGTGATACAACACCCACCCCATTAACCATGACGGTGGTACAACACCCAACCCGTGAACCATGGTGGTGGTACAACACCCACTCAGTGAACCATTGTGGTGGTACAACACCCACCCCATGAACCATGACAGTGGTACAACACCCACACCGTGAACCATGACAGTGGTAAAACACCCATCCCGTGAACCATGGCGGTGGTACAACACCCACCCCATGAACCATGACGGTGGTACAACACCCACCCCATGGACCATGGCGGTGGTACAACACCCACCCCATGGACCATGGTGGTGGTACAACACCCACCCCATGAACCATGGCGATGGTAAAACACCCACCCCATGAACCATGATGGTGGTACAACACTCACCCCGTGAACCATGGTGGCGGTACAACACCCACCCCGTGAACCATGGCGGTGGTACAACACCCACTCTATGAACCATGACGGTGGTACAATAACTACTCCATGAACCATGACGGTGGTACAACACCCACCCCATGAACCATGACGGTGGTACAACACCCATCCCGTGAACCATGACGGTGGTACAACACCCACCCCATGAACCATGGCGGTGATACAACACCCACCCCATGAACCATGCTGATGGTACAACACTCACCCCATGAACCATGGCGGTGGTAAAATACCCACCCCATGAACCATGAGAGTGGTACTACACTCGCCCCATGAGCCATGACGGTTGTACAACACCCATCCCGTGAACCATGGCGGTGGTACAACACCCACCCCATGAACCATGGCGGTGGTACAACACCCACCCCATGAACCATGGCGGTGGTACACCACCCACCCCATGAACCATGACGGTGGTACAACACCCACCCCATGAACCATGGCGGTGATACAACACTCACCCAATAAACCATGCCGGTGGTACAATAATTACTCCGTGAACCATGGTGGTGGTACAACACCCACCCTGTAAACCATGACGGTGATACAACATCCACCCCATGAACCATGGCGGTGGTACAAAACCCACCCCATTAACCATGATGGTGGTAGCGTTTAGTC
This sequence comes from Timema shepardi, assembly GCA_902151425.1. NCBI lineage: Eukaryota > Metazoa > Arthropoda > Insecta > Phasmatodea > Timematidae > Timema > Timema shepardi. The sequence continues at coordinate 7,163 of CABFVX010000039.1, read as the reverse complement.
CGATTCACAATTGCATTGTTTTTAGAAGTAATACACACACAACTGAAAAGGAAGAGCTACTGTATGTATGGCATGGCATAAAGATATCTGGCTAGGTAATCTCCCTTTTAAAGTAGATGTACATCACCTAAACTTTTCAATGGATTATTTGTAACGATACAATACATTAAACAATTACCTCATTCAAAAGGCTGGCTTTGAAAACTACATATAAGAAATATAATACTTTTAATTTCCCTACATTGAAAAACTTCTCAAAATCGTGTTGGACTTTCTACTCTCATGAGCTCCTACCAGTGAATAAAGAATTAACTGACACATTTAAAGAGTTTAGTAAGATAAAAAAGCAAATAGCTATCGTTTATCCTTTCTCTATTTATGCCAATCAATGTTGGCTTGCTTTCAAAATAATTTACAGAAAGTGTTGACTAAATTTAATTGGAATTAAGATTTCAGGGGGCAACTTAGTAATTGCAATTTACTACTTTTTCATTAGAGACTTCTCAAAGAGAGAAGTTACCAGTTCATATTGTTAATTAGAATATAAATTGATCTTCCAATAAGAAATTAGAAATTAAATATTTTAACTCTGATGATGATCACAAATTATATCTAAGACCATTAAGGTCTGATTCTTAAATTTCAAAATGGGGAGGCAGTAAATGGAGGAGTCATCTCCATATTCCTACAAATGAAATAAAATAAAAAACACTTTTAAGTGTGATATAAAAAGGAAGTTCGTTATGTATGTAATAGACGTTCCCGGAAGTCAAATGGCGTCTTGACACATTGAATTTAAAAATTAAAGTCTAGGAAATGGAGGAGCTCTAAAGTGATACAACTAATATAGAACACTACTTTTCGGTGTGGTATAAAATTGAAATTTTGCAAACAATTAAATAAACCATATAGAATAAAATAAATCTTAATATTTCAAGATTGGTATTTGATGACTTAAAAAGGGTTGGAGAGGGGTGTAGGTTTAGCTAAAAAAAACTATATTTAAAATTATTATAAAATATTTTTTTCAGTATGGAAGTATATTTTAATTTGCTAAGTTCGTAAAAGGACCAGCCCACAATAAGTGTGAAAGCTGGAGCATTCAGAAATAAAAATAGGGAACTAAATAATAATAACGTCTAATATAAAATAAAAGCTTCTCGACATGGTGGAAAATTTGAATTTTGTATAAGCAGATGATATGGTCTTTAAAAATATTTAAAAAACTCAAGTTTACATTAAGTGATATCATAAGCGTTGCAATAACAAAGCTAAAGATTTAAGGATAAACTAGCACTTATCTATTAGCGACATAATTAAAATAAACTCTAGGGACATGGTTTCGTTAACCGTGATACTTTTCGGAAAACCACGAGTTTTTTAATTCCATATGATATCGTAACAGTGTATATTATTTATGATTTATGGTGAACTGGGACGCTCCTTTTTACAACATATCTATGTAACTATTTATATTAGTTTATTTATCTTTTTTAGGATCGTGCTTTGATAAATATAGTGTTGTTAATGAATTGCCTTTGTTTGTGCACTCAGTTTGAGGACAAGTTAATATTTTTTCTCAAATATGTAATTTATTTTAATGTATTAATTACCATGTTATTTCAAGTTTTCCATAGTTAGCTGAGGATTGTACAACGAGGAAGTATCAAAAAGTGGATGGAAAGATGATTATCATTCTAATTTGATACAGTTAAGATTCTGCTTAGCCATGTTAGGACCGGGTCAAACTGCTTATTTTTTAAATAATAATATTAATATTTAGCACCGCGTCTTACTACCCGTTCGGGTTATACGCTTTAAGTACTAATTACTCTAATGGATTAGGAATAAACCACCCCCAGTTCACCCGATCGAGATTCGAACCTCGATCTCCCCGTCCTCAGCAGTCGAGCTCAACACGACAAGCGCGTTAGCTAACTAGGCCACCGAGGCGGGTTAATTTTTTTTTAATGAATATCAAATTATTTCAAGTAATACTGTAATACCCATTGGTGATGAAACTGTCCATGCATTATGATGCTAAAAGTAACAGAAAATAAGATCTTGGGTTAAAAATAAATTAATTGAAAAATATTATAAATTCTTCTTGCATTATCTTTAATATAAACAAAGAAAATGGTACTTCCAAGCTTGGAATATTACTTCACAGTCCTAATGCTTAATTTATAGGCTAATAGTCGATTACCTGGATTGATCTAGAACAATTCAAGCAAAAAATTGAGCGCATTGAACATATCTTTCCAATATCGGTTCAACAATACGTTTAGAGAAGGCTTACTTTAACAATATTTCAAATAATAAGGGCATAGTTATATTAAAGAGAAACTAAGATTGAGCCCTTTTAAAATTGGTATATTTTTCTATTATACTTAATTTTATCAACTGATGATTGTCGATTAGTAAACAACTATTCTACTATAAATAATGTTCACAGGCCTAGAGTAAATTAAACCAAGGTCTACGTTAAATTATTGCAATAAAAAATAAAAATATATGCACTATAAAATAAACTTTTGTAAACCAAATGGTTAATACAATGTTACTAACTCCTTGACAGGATACATTTATTAATTTAATTTATTTAACATACCATTTTACTATTGTAATATTGGTTAAAATTGCAAGATAGCTTTGTCCAACCATAAAAATCCCCTTTAATCTTAACTTCTTATCTATTTATGATAACAATTATATATAATATAATGTACTAATTTGTGGTTTAGCATTGTAGACTTCAATTTCAATAATGTTCTTAGTAATAAAAAGAGTTCATATGGGCAGTAAAATATTAATTAATTTTTTTAATTATTTGAGGTATTTAACATGAATTTTCTTAACCTACTGAATATATCAGTACACGACTTATAAACTAACTTATATCTATAACAGACACACCATCCAGCCCCCAGCCGTTAATTCATCACTCGGAAAAAGGGGAAAACCACAGTTCACCAATTATACATGTTTTGGTCATGTCAGGAATATAATCTGGGACCCTGAGCTCAGTAGACAGAAACGCCACCAAATGAGATAAGGTTTTGGGTCAAATATCCCTGTATTTATTTTTCATTTCCTTCATAATTTTCGTTTTGATCATAATAATCGATTCGTGAATCAGATCGAGACGTTTAAATGGATTTTAAAAATTGATTAGCCGCGAGTAAACAAACGATTATCGTAAATATCGATCCAAGAACGAGCATCCCTACTCCAAAGCTGGTTTTCTCGTATTGTTATCCCGTGGGTGGAGCATAGCTACCCTTCTGGGGAATTTAGGATACTCCAAAACTAACACAGCTCCATCGATCTTATTGTGTGTGACAATTAGTGGGTTTTATGTCACTTTTAAACTGGGCCCTAGCCTAGCGATTTCTCATGAATGTCCCACTATCGGATTCTGTGCAGTTCCTCCACACAGAGTCCACTTGCTTAGACAGCGCTAGCTCACGTAAACGTTTCGCTAATCATTATTTCCGAATTAATTTGGAGTTAAGGGTTTGTTAACCACTAGTTCTCCTTTGTAAGGGAGTTGAAAACCAGAAGGGTATGTCCTGAAATTGTTTGATGTACATGGGTCCTAACAAAATTAACAGAACGTCTGTTTAATAGAAATAAATTACTTTTTGACTTAAATAGATGGAATGGCTGAGCTTAAAGTAAATAAATGGAAGCTTTACATCCATGAATTATCATTGATATTTAAATAGTTTAAAAAAAATGAACCCCAAAATGCTCTTTATATTAATATTGGGGACCTGGAGGTCTAGGGGTAAGGTGTTGGACCTCTGTGCCGGGGTCCGGGGTTCAATCCTCGGTCCCGGCACAGATTTATCTGGTTACCAAACCCTTCCTTCACCTCTGACAAGACATCATGTGAATGAGTGGAATGCCAGGCCTCCACCGTGGTTCGGATCCCACGCTAAACTGTAGGTCCTCCATTTTATCTCACAATCACCCTACCATTACACATTAGCGTAAGAGCGTGTAACCCGAACGGGTAGTAAGACGCGGTGCTAATAATAATAATTTATTAATAATAAAACTATTTATAAATTTTCTTACCCCCAAGTAGATTTTAATTTAAAGCTAAAACACACAAATATTCAGGCGGAAGTAAGTGTAGAATTTGTCTATTCTGGTTTGACGATGACAGGCAGATAGGGATTTGAAGCCCGGCTGGTGTGGAGGTTGTTTTTAACCCTAAATATTCTCCATGAAAATAGCAACCTCTAAATTCTACCTTCGTCGTCCCTAGCACATGAATGTAAATATGTCTTTAATTTGGACAGGTAGAAATGCGTTGAGCACGGGAATATTCTATCTTCCTCATTTCTTAAACCATTTGCTTAATTAGTACACAATCGTATAACCCTACGTGGTGCATATATATATATATATATATATGGTATATTTATATTAACAAACACATGGCTTTAGTTAAGCTCCACAGAGCCTTAAAAACGAGCGTGCGTAAGCTGGTCCACTAGACCGGCGATGCAGCTCACGAGCTTAAAAGAAAACACAGCTGCTGTTAAGTCAATTTTCTACAGAGATCAAAACAGATGCAGAAAGTTACTATGTTAGTAAAAATTCTTGCTGTTCAAATTTTGGTTTGTCATTCCAAAATATTTTATTTAGACTGTTCAGGACACAAATTCAAGTTTGAAAACAGTTTCAACTTTTTATGGATTTAAGAAATATATATAACCATTTTTTTAAAGCAGTAAATCTAAATTGTATAACTACACTGTGCGTAGCAGCTGAAGATAAAAATCGTATATATATAATTTAATTAATAATACACTGTATTATTAATTACTAATGGGTTTCTTTCTTTAAATCGACAAGTCATCAAATCTAGATGTTTTGATGTGAAATTTTTCCAACCAGTCTGTACTTTTCTTGTTTTGATACTTATAACCATTACAGATGGTGTACCACAATTTTGTACTAAGTCAAATTTCTTTAATATATTTATGTGTATCGAAGACTGATACTTTTATTTTTTCCCATCACGTGGAACTTGAAATAAGGCCATTTCCTTGGTGAGCTTTAGCTCATAAGCGTTCTGGTGAAGGGCTACATAGTAACTTATACCCTACTAGAGGTAGGCAGATACAACAACTGACTCACTAGAGCTGACAACTCACTCGTGTTAAAGGCTATTTAAGAGCTTTTGACATAGCAGGCTCAACTCGGCTCCTGGAAAGTTTGGTTTGGAGGTATGGTAGTAAAAGGAAAAGGAAAAGACTAAAATATTCCAGAAATGTGTGCAGATCATTCGTATTTGAATGATAACTAGAAATTTTCCGCGGTGACGATGGAAGATAAAGTGACAAAGTTTCTTGTTTCAGTACGTCCCTGTTATGACAGAATGAAGATTCGTGCACAGTGCTTATCTGTGACTTACAAAATGCGTGAAACTAGGATCTGTGAGAGTTAAGAAATTTCATGCTCCGAGAAAGTCGTTCCACGTCAACGAGATTTATTATTAATTTGTATTTTTGTTGGGTTTTTTGCTTTGTGTTTTTGTTCATTGTTTTATGTTGTATTTTTTATTATATTGTTTAAAAATGATTTGGCGTTAGTCTGAAGAGATGGCTTGTCAGTTTACTAAATTGTATCTGACGGAAATAGGCCTCTGGGGAAGTATTTCACTCCAACCCTGATATTAGAATCCAGTTCCACACCAAAACTCTCTCCATTTTTCCTATATCTTCCTGTAATTATTCTGAAATTAATTGTGACGCTATAATAATCACGCCGCAAACACACTTTTCCATCTTGCCATATTGAAAGAAGTCTTCCTATATGTCTCTTTCTGTTAGAATGAGAGGAAGTAATGTACTAGCGCTAGCTTATATTCCATTCACGGAAGGAATTACTCTCTGAAAGGTCTTTTTTCCTACCAATATCCTACTATATAGTAGATTTATGGTAGGGAAAAAGGCCTTTCAGAAGTCAATTCCTACGGTGAATGGAATAAGCATCATGTAAACACTTCTGAGCAGAGAACTTGGATGCAAGCAACAAGTATGCAATGAAGTATGCAATACATCAAGCATGTCTTCTTGATCAATTGATATAATACCCGACTCACCAGCTCATCTGTGCTCGTCTATAAGAACGCTTGAGGCGTTAACCCTGATGAAAAAGTACCTCTAGAAGTAATCATACACACATCAATCATTAAAATTAAAATATGGTTTTAAAACTAAAAATATGTTTTAGCTAGAAGTCTTTTTAGCACTGCGTCTTACTACCCGCTCGGGCTATACGTTTATTTACTAATTACGCCAATGGTTTTAGAAAATAGAAAGGCTATATTTAGAGGAAGTGTATCCGCATTTGAGTGGAGGGAGAATGGAAAACCATTTTGAAAACCCCTTAGTACACTTGACCCAGATTCGATCCTCTATCTCCCCGTCATTGGTAGTCTAATCCACTGGTGAGAGTAGCGCGTTAGAAAATGTGGCCACAGAAGCGGGTAGTTAGTATTTAAAGTGCTAGAGTGAGTTAAAACTGATACTGGAATGATGAGAAGTGGATGTGACACAGTCCTGAGGAAGAGTATGAAGGTAGCAATCAATATCAAAGAAGTGCTCTAGGTGTTTGTGCGTGGAGTGTACAATACATAAACCTGCCTACTGAACAGAGAAACCAATTTTCCAGACGAGGGAAAACATATATGACGTGGAGGATTTCCAAGATTTATTTCAAGCCATATTATGGAGTATAACATCTAACGCAGTATATAAATCGAAATACGCGTTTCTGATTTATTTATTTATTTATCGTATCAAGTTAATATACTAACACAAAGTAGCTTTACCACAACCAAAACTAGATGAAGTTCACGTGTCCGAATCTCATTTCCCAGTAAGAGAACTTTTAATGATTTAAGATAGGTTTCAATATTCTTTACGGTGAGTCATTTAATTAATTGGTTTAGGGTACCTGGCGGTCTTGGGTTAAGGTGTCACACCTCTGTGCTGGCAGCCGGGGTTCAATCATCGGTCCCGGCACAGATTTATCTGATTACCAAACACATCCTTGCCCTCTGACAAGATATCTTGTGAATGTGGGGAATGCCAGGCCTCCACCGTGGTTCGGATTCCACGTTAAACTGTAGGTCCTCCATT
>CABFVX010000038.1:591177-610459 GCA_902151425.1 Timema shepardi | reverse complement strand
TAAATCGGTCCAGTAGTTTCGGAGCCTATTCATTTCAAACAAACAAAAAATCAAATCTTTCCTCTTTATAATATTAGTATGAAGAGAGAAGATGCATTTTTATTAAATATTAATATTTTGGTTTATTATATCTTAATTCAGATTTAAATTGTAAGGAATTGTTTGGAAATTTATAAGAATTACTAAAAGCATTTTCACATAAATATATTTAAATTTATGTTTTTTGCATTTATTTTCACATATGATATATAATTTTAATATATATAAACTTAAAACTTAAATATCTTAAAATGCTATCAATGTTGACCACTATATAATACATTTCTAGTTCCTTCTTAGCATAGTTTTAATGTTTCAATCTTAAATGAGTTGTATTATTTATATATATATATATAAATGTAAGTATTTAATTATACATATACATTATATATGCATGCAGTTTAAATGAAAAATACTATAAACGCATTTTCAGTACTAACAGACAAATCATACGAGACTACTAGACCAGTGGAAAGAATTCTACTCATAGTGGAAGAACTTGCTCCAGGTAGAGATAAGGTGTAATGAGGTGGACTGGATAGAACTTGCTCAAGAAGGGGATATGTTGTAATGAGGTGGACCTGATAGTACTAGCTCAACATAAGAATAGAGTGTAAAGTTTGGGTTGGATAGAACTATCTAAAGATAGGGATAGTCTCACTGGTTAGTGAACTGGTTAGAACTAGCTCAAAATAAGGTTAGGGTGTAATGAGGTTGAGTGTATAGAACTGGATAAAGATAGGGATAGAGTGGAAAAGGTGGGGGGGGGGCGGGGGTTGTAAAGCACTTTATTAGGATAGGGAAAGGGTGAAATGAGGTGGACTAGATAGAACTAGCTCAAGATAAAATGGTGGCGTACTTCTGTAAATCCGTCAATCAGCTTTCAAGATCCAAATGCAATAAAGTAAGTATTTTATAATATTTATTATTAATAATATATCTACACATCAGTGTAGCTATTCACAGTATTATAGATTTATCACATTTAGTCCAAGGGAAGATTATGAGATGGATAAGTGGTTAAGTAATGGAAATAAAATGGTTGGATAAAGTTTTTTACAGTTTAGTCTGTCGTGAATCAATCTACTGAATGATATATATACCGGTTTGGGTTAAAACTTGATAATTGTGACCTAAAAAAATATAATTCAAGCTAACAGAATAGTTTTAAAAATTTTTTTTTAGGATTAATGTTAAAATTAACCTTTAAAGAGGGTTAAAAAAACACGCTGTCAAAATTGGTTAGGTCTTTGCACTATCAACTAAACTACTGCAATGTTTACTCTCTCAATAAATAATTATTGTTGCACACAAAGAAATTGAATAAGTCCTTAATAAAGTGGCAGTCAAGTTTATAAGATTGAATGAAATAAAAAAATATTATTTTTATAAGATTTAGTGATTTAGGTGTTGGTTACAATTGTTAGGCGTTTGTCAAATGAATCAGTAAATTTCTACATAATATAGTTCTCTAATGTGTGTGTGTGTGTGTGTGTTTATTTGTGCATGTGTGTGACACCTTCTAGAAGGCTCTAGGTTTCCTAGAAATCCGAAACTTTTCACGTTTACAGTATTGACCACGATACAGAATCTAACGGAGATGTTTTTTAAATTTCACTCTTATTTTATTCACTCTTGCATAATAACTGAAGGAAATAATTTTTTTTACAAAAATAGTGCAGCCCTACATGCGCCTAACAAATGAAGGTTAAGCTTTGTTATGTTGGTTAATATATAATCAACCGGTCGTAGACAGGACTAAAAACTTGTTAGGCTATATTTTTAACTTACGCTATGTACTCCGCATCTTACTACCCGTTTAAGATATCAGAATACTTAAACCAATAATATGGAGATGAGTAAGGTAGAGTTTACTGGAAATATACCCGCATTGGCTTTAAGGTTGATTGTAAAAAGCTAAGAACACCTTCAGTAGCTCACAGTTTCGGTGGTCGCATGGTATAAGGCACTGCTCTTGCAATTAGACTGACTGCCGATGACGGGGAGATTGGGGTTAAATCCTAGTTGTGTGCACTCAGGGGGAATTTTCCTAGATGGTTTTTCACTCTCACTCCACGCAAATGCAATGGAAATTCCTATAAATTCGACTTTCACTATCCTTAACATATTAGAGTAATCAATACATAGGCGTTTAACCTGAATGGGTAGTAAGATTCAATACCCGTCACTAGACATTCAGTCCCGACGAGTCTGACTCCTTAGACCACTTGACCACCTATGTGGGTAAAAAACGTGTTATATAGTAATTAATATTGCACTGAATCTTATTATCAGTGAATTATTTGTGATTACAATTGAAGGTACTGGGGGAAAAAAGGTGGGAAGTGACATTACACGCATTTTCCTGGACATCAAACTTTTTATCCCAAGCCCACAAAAGGACCCCAGCAAATACTTTATTTTAAAATTAATTTTAATATGAGAGAAACATCTCTTAGCCATAATATAAAGTGCACTAGAACGGTACTATGATTGTCTAATAGATGGCAGCACTAACGATATTTGAGTTAAGATTGGACCCTCTCTCTTTTCCCTTGTACTCTAATTTCACTAACATCACTTGCCATGCAGCCTGTTAGAAATTGCAATTTTTATACTGATTAAATCAATTGACCTTTAAAGTTTTTTCACTTTAATAATCACGAATCCTACGAATTTTAAAACTAAAGATGGAATGGAAGGGGACGCGAGAAAAAGCCAGTGTTTTTGAAGTTTTTTAAGCAAAACATATTTTTTTAGTCAAAATAAATAAAATAATGATCCATTAAAAACATAAGATTTAATTTTTTTCACATGATGACCTCAAAATTTCTTGAATGTTTTTCAAGGATGTTCTGTAATTCTATGACAACTTTTTCTCTTCATTTAAAAAGTTTCTCATCTAATGTCGCTATGATCATGAAGGATATTCATCAACTTGTTGATATCATCATGTGAAGAAAATTAAATTATATAGTTGTACTGAAGCTTTATTTTAGCCAAAATAAATGTTTTGCTATAAAAATAAATAAAAAATACTGGCCTTTTCTCGCGTTCCCTGTCACCTGAATAGTTTTAACAAATCAACAACTCAAAACGACATTCTTCCGAAATAATCAATATGTTTTAATTTTTTTTTGTTAAACTGTAATTTAACATGAAAGCTCCAGTGAGGTTCGCAGAAAATATCACACAATTTCGAGAGTGATCTATTATTTCTGTCGATATTTAAAAATGAAAATGAAAATGAAAATAACTTGTTTGAAGGAAGTCTATTTCCTTCTTAACGTGTACTTATTCCCGGAACTCCTATTCTACACATTCATTATTGCTTTTCTTAGAGACGTTCAATTTCTTCGATGAATAAATTCTAAAAATATTTTTAGTTTTTGTTAAACTTCCTCGAATAAATTCTATAAATATTTCTAGTTTTTGTGTTTTTAATTTACTTTATTAAATATTATTGTAATCGATATTTTAACTTCGAGATTATGATTAATCTTGTTGTTCTATGTGCCCTTAATAAATAGACATAGAAATCAGTCAGTATTTACCTGAGGTTAGAGCCAACACAATTTAATGGATTTTGTTTTATTTGATATTTAGATGTTATAGATTATAGGGTGACAAATGAAATTAAATAAAAAACCTAAGTATCTATTTATAGTACTCCACGTAACCCAGTTCATATTGATAAAAAAAGAGAATAAATGAAAAATAATGAAGAAAAATTTCAAACAAATAATGAATAGCGTATATTTTTTTCGAATATACAAAATAAAAGAATTAAATTGAAAATGTAGATTTGTTTTGTGGACTACCGCAGAACTCTTCATGAACCCTGGGTTCGGAACCTTTGTACTAGAAAGTTGTCCAAACAAATTTGATGAAACTGGGTAGAGGATATATAATTTGTTTTGCACGGCCGAATTAAAAAGAATGACAGATGACATTAAAAGTCGATATAAACAAATGAGCACGAAGAGAGTTAAAGAAGAAAGGGGAAAAAATAACTTTTATTAATTAATGGAGGAAACCTTTGAGTGAATAGAACTGCGCGCCACTTGTAAAATGGTTTAATGAGTGTAATTAAAAAGCACAATTAATTATAAATATTGTGTTCTTGAGTTATTTAAAGCGTTGTTGAAAGTCACCGGGGAGTAATCAGTCAAAGAAATAAAATGAAATAAATGGGATAACTTTACTTAAACACTTTCAATTTAATTCAGAAAAGTTACTTTTTTTTACAATTTAATAATATTTCGATATTGTAGATTTAAAAATTAGTTACTAATATTGTGTAAACTTCAATTATTAAAATCTTTCAATACACAGAAACAATTATTTATAATGCGATCAGAGATTTATAAATCAAAATTCACCCCACAGTGAAATCAAATTTTATTTATTATAGATATATTTTAACCGAAACAAATCCCAGGAATAATAGGACGATTTTTCAATTACTTCAATCATCTTTAAATTCTGTAAAAATAATGTTTGTTCTATAGGAATAAAATGACTACTAAAATTAGAATACTATCTTCAAAAGATTGGCTAGGATGTCTGCCAAAAACTTTCGCTAGCCAGCCTCTTTTTGATCGCAAATGCCTCTTGAAATAGGTATTTTTAGTCTCTTTGTTCCTTTAATCACACAATCTAATGCATTGTTTTTTTTTTCAGCTTTTTAAAAATATCTTAGTACTCATTCGTTCAATTCATATACATTTTTTTTATTTAGCACTGCGTCTTACCAACCGTTTGGGTTATACTTTAAAGTTATAATTACGCTAATTGATTAGGAGTTGGGAAGGTTGAATTTAAAAGAAGTGTAACAGCATCTGCGTGGAGGGAGAGTGAAATAACATTTAGGTAAACCAACCCAGGTCAACCGACCGATATTTAAACCTGAATCACCCCATCCTCATCAGTTTAGCTCAACATGAAACCAGCGCGTTATATAACCATGCCACTGAGGCTGGTCCTACATTAATTAAGATCGTGGTATGAAATATGTAGTATTTGAGAGGAAATGTTCAAGAATTTTGTGTTGAGGTGGAAAGGGAATTAATTAAAAACCAATAGACCTTCTTCCCACCCGACCAGGTATTGAACCTAGAAATCACTATCACTGGCAATACATTTTAGAACGATGGAGACGCATCTGACCATGAGCTTACCGAGATGGATACATACATTGTAAATATTGTTATAACTTTAATTATTATTAATAAATGATATATCTTACGACAAGTCCATTCCTTTTGTCATTGAGCTTAGATGTATGGGCTATCCTCGGCTTCCTCCTTGGGTTTCTTTGTTTTATTCCCTTCAAATAGTCCAATATTTGTATCTTTCTTCCTAAGCTCCTCTTTCCCTCAACCTTTACTTCTATGACGCCGTTCAGAAGATAGTTCCTCCTAAGGATGTGTCCGATACGGTTTTATTTGTACCGAAGAATCCGTTTCAAAATGGTTCTCTACTTATCACCCACTATTCTTAAGACTTCTTCATTTGTCACCCTGTCTGTCTACATGATCTTCTCATGTTTACTATTTAAGTGTTAATATTTCTACTAATTAAGTTAAATAAACAAAAATCAGTTTTTGAGTAATTATTTGATGTTAAATAGATCCTAGGTAGCTTAGACTACGCAAAATATTTGATAATCAACATTGAAATATTCTGCTAATTTTTAAAGTATACGTTTGAAGGAACGGCAGATAGCCCGCTTTTCCACCTAACCCCTCTAAGTGTCACGACACTCCCATAATGCACCTGTATACCACTTCCTCACACACGGGGACAAAAATAAAGTTTCCTTGAGGCGACACGCCGTGTATTCTAAAAGGCTCATTATCCTCTTTAGAGCGACGCTTACTATAGTTCCAAGTGAACACCACTGGAGCAAAGCTGCAGAGCGTATTGTCTACCCTGGAGACAGACGGGGGCGCCGCGACGCAAAACATAGTCACTAGCGCCCTTTCTGTGACAAGGGTTACGTGCGAGGCGTGTGGGTGTGTGTGTGTGTGGTCTAGAGAATTAAAAAAATAATGGTCTAAGGGATAAAATCATAAGTTTCTTTTTAAAACACGACAGCCATAAGAGTTTCACAATGATTTTTAAACGGTAGCTCATTTATCATCCCACAACACCTAGAATTAGTTCAAGTTAATTATTTAGGAAATTAGATTTTTTTTTAATTAATAAATTTACCAGAATCTTCCAAAATATTGTTTTATAGTAACAGAAACATTAGTTTTAAAAATATGGTTAAACAATTTATAGAAAAACTTTATTTATATAATGTACATTTTATATTTATAAGGACACAGCGTCTGTCTCTTTTTTTATTCACCCGAATATAAGGTGGTTTTACATAATATCTCCAGGCAAATTATCGTGATAATGCATTTACATAATCTTCTCGTCTATACACAATTAGATTAATACATTTGCTTTGTGTGCTTCACGTCTTACTACCCATCCAGGCCTCCCGCATATGGATTATGGATAAAGAAGGTAGAATTGGGAGAAAATGCATCGGATTTTGAGTCGAGGGACGGGGGAACAATAATTATCAGTACACATGTCTGGGATTCGAGTCCCTCACTCTATTTCATTGGCATTGGCTAAAAATACAAGACTATACTGACGCCTGTTTACACCCACCCCCAGTAGTACCGGCCTATATGTGAGATTAGGTGGTTGACAATATGGTGGTAAAATGTATCTATATAAATACAACACACATTATATTCTATTCGGAACTAAACAACTCAGACGTAGTTATTATTTTATCATATCAGACGCACAAAAGAAGAACCTGTTAGGGGGTTTCATTTTAGATAAACAAAAAAATATACATCAAGCTCTTGCCAACAGAAAGCAACAACAGTAAAACAAAAGGCGCATAGCAAATAAAAGAAACACAAAACACAACATATTCTTCACTATAAATATATAAAGATAAATAAAAATCTATATAATCTATTATTTTTAATATTATTATTGATTACATATAAATTTAAAAAGTATACATATTATTATACAAAATAAATGTTAAAAGCAACAATTTTTAATTTTCAAATTATATTCGCATAAAAAGGCACGAATGCATTCAAGGGAATGATTTGATATTTGCCTAATTTATCCATCGTATTATGTGTCACGTTCATCTATTCATGATCATATGTGTGTGATCCAAGTACATTAATCCATACACAACCTGAATGCTCCGGTGAATACATTCTTACACTTTACCAAAGAGAGGTTGTGTTGTTGAAATATAAACTAGAGGTCTCAAATATTTTAAATTTATTTAGATGATTTGTGATTATATATTAGTCATTAAAAGTAATTTATCGAACAAAAATTGTACATTTAAGAATTGTTGAATACCAAAGAGCTAGAAATAAAATGAAACGTTAATCGCCACACATGCTTATCGTGTAAGAAATATTTGTAAATTAAGAAAAAAGTTTGCCATTTAATAAGACTTAAGGTGGTGACCTGGGGGTCTACGGGTAAGATTTTGAACTTCTGTGCTGGGGGTCTGGGGTTCAATCCTCGGTCCCGGCACAGATTTATCTGATTACCAAACCCTTCCTTCACCTCTGACAAGACATGTAGGGAATGCCAGGCCTCCACCGTGGTTCGTATTCCACGTTAAACTGTAGGTCCTCAATTTCGTCTCACAATCACTCTACCATTACACATTAGCGTAAGTGCGTATAACCCGAACGGGTAGTAAGACGTGGTTCTAATAATAAAAATAATAATAATAATATAATAAGACTTAAAATTGGGAAAAATATTTTTTACTTTAATTATTGTGATGTCACCTACGAGGAAGATTTTCTTGGTCCACTTTCACTCATTTCATATATATTTGTCACTTGTAATATGTAGTGAATGTAATTTATTTCCAAGGCTCAAAGTGCAAACAAAAAGTTTTATGGTGATTGCTAAGCCAACGGTGTGTGGTGGTGTTTGGTGGTCATCCGGAATAGGTAAGAAAACTGTGAAATAAAATTTTAAGTTTTCATCAATTATTGTACATTCTCGTTAGAAGTTACATTTGTTTCAAAAGAAAAAATTAAACTATTTGCCATATCATTTTTAAAATTAGGTAAATAAAGGATGATCACAAATACTCGTAGAACACACACATACAAATAAATAAATAGTAAATAAATAGATAAAATGTATAGCAATATCCTATTAATCTATATAGTAAAATACTTTTAATATATCACATCATATATTTATATTAAATTATATACATAGCCTATTTATTTTGATAAATATTCCTTTTAGTGAGATCGTGTGATATATTTATTGGATTTTGCACTTCCCTATATATTCTAATGCGGATGCATTTATAAAAATTGATTTCCTCATCCCTTATTAAAGATTAAACCACTAAATAAACATTTTATAAAAATGCATAAACCAAGATATATGCAGTGTAAGATTTCCACTCCTGTCATACGCGTCATGACATAACGCGCCTATTTGATTCTGCTTATGCAACCCTTCCTACTTGCTTGTGTGCGCGCTAAACATGCATACTTTGCAGGCGCTCCCCCCATAATCCCAGTTCAATAATGAGGCCGAGTGCATTCAGCGTGGCAAGTTATTCAGTCGTGCCTTTCTAACTACGTGCGTGAGTACATTTCTCATCATTAAACACATTAATTACAGATCCCAGGTGGAGGAGTCATAACTTGTCGTACGTGACTTACAAAACTGACACGGTGCTTGCTTTCCCTGAATATTGATCGTTTGGGATTTATACTAAATACAAAGAATTGGTATGTCTTTGAGGAATTAATAGGTTTATATGGGATTGCTGGACTGGAAGAATATATTATATAGGCTTATTAAATTAAGATTTGAACAGAAAATTAAATGAGAGTAAAATCTGTTAGCTATATAACTATTTAATAAAAAACAGTCGTAACAAAAAATTGACCAATTAAAATGCATCTCTGTTATGTTCTGTCACGTTGTCTATGTTATAAAGTTCAGAGTTTCAGGTTTATATCTCACCTAGGAATTTCAAGATTGTATTGAAGGTCACACACACACTCTATGAAATAATATAACAATATATGAATATTATTAAACCAAGGCTATTTTGATTGATTAATTTTCTATCATAAACATCACAATATATCATTCATCATACATAAATTTTGGTGTCATAACTATTAAATTTAAATCCATAAACACATTTAAAGGATAAATATTTGAAATTTTAAAACTATCTGTTTTGTTATGTTTCTTGTGAATACACACAGGCAAATAAATTGAGCAATGGTTTTTCTTTAAATAATAAATCGAACCAGATAATCTCAGCTCTTCTACGATCTTAATAAAAATCAAAATTATAATCCCCCAATAAATAGTGATCATCACACAAAACATATTACACACTGGTTGAAGGATGACTCCCATAGGCAAATATTTATTTTCAGAAATTGTACAAAATAAACTCAGCACCAAACAAAGTATAATTCTTGAATCGTACATTATCTATAAAAGACTGTAACAAAGATTCGCTACGTGAAATTTTTCAAGATACAATATTTATTCTTCTAGTCATTCATAAAGCAGTGACAAAACAAGTTATATTTGAACAGGCAAATTAAATATTTAAAAGGAAAAATGAATAAACTTTTTTTTTCCATAGAGTAAGACTAGAGAGATAAAAGAAAAAAAATCCACCAGCAGAAAAAAAGATGTTGAAAAGGGGAGAGAGAAAAATATTAGGAAAGGAAGTATTTTATTCGCCCGTGAGTAGTTTTAACGTCGACCATTATTTATTTAGCAATTTGATGCTTGTTTTAGAGAAATGTCAACCTTAGATGGGAGAGACTTGTGTTTCTATGGTTACCAAAACCTTCGATGAAACACTCAAGAGGGATGTGGAAAAGATGGAAGAGAACTTGTTTGAAAGGTTGGTACCCCTGATTACGCTAGTAAATTAGAGAATATCCTCTGTAGAAAGTTTGAAATTTAGTTAAAGTACAAATCAAATATCATAAACTTTATTTTATTTATTATTTTAGCACCACGTGTTACTACCCGTTCGTATTTTACACATACATACTAATTACACTAATGTCTTAATGATGATAAAGGTTGAGTTTGAGTTAGGGGAAGTGTACCCTCACTTGTGTGGAGATAGAGATTAAAACTATTTATGAAAAAACACCTTTAGAATACTCTACCGGGATTCAAAACATATTATTTGCGTCATGCACTATCCAGTATATTGTGAGAGTGATGGCTTAGACTATTCGACCCACGAAGAGGGCATTAATAAATCCAGCTATGATATTTTTTAGAATATCATAGTTTTATATAAGATATTATGGTTTTATCTTTCTATATAATTTACTAAAACTCTTAAAATCTTGAATCTTGTATCCGAATACTCTGCATATTAAATTCAAGCTCAGAGTTTATTAGACGGTTTCAAAGAACACAATTTGAATACTATTAAAATAATTAGATTAAGAATTCAAAATTATTTCTTAAATTTATTTTAGACCAAGAAAAGATATCCAAAATAATTTTTACCCAGCCATTTAACAAAAGTAATTTAACATATTCTGAAAATTAAAAACGACGCCTTGGCATGGGAATCGAGCCCCTGACCTAGGGCTTTCCCGGATTCGAACCCGTGTCCAAGTGTCATTTTTTAATTTTAGAATATGATAAATAAATGGGAGTAGTCCTCACTATAAGAATAAAATAATAGCTGTGTCTATTTTAATCCTCAAAAGTAATTTAGGTTGAGAAAAGTACAAAGTTTTAAAGGTAAATTAATGTGTGTAAATCAATTTATTAAGCTTCAATTTGGGTTAAAGATCTTATTTGTAGAAACTTTTTTAATTTCGTAGCTATTCTGTTGATAAATAATTGTATTAGTTGGTGAAACATTCTGAAGAATCTTTTTAAGGACTAAAATGTTTAATATCCCATGCATTATCCTAATTAAAAAAGTCACCATTTTTAAAAAACGCACACAGTTAAATGTAAATATATAGTTAATACGTTATTTTAAAAATCCACTACTACATACATGATTAGGCTATCCACATATAAGAATTGGTGATGAAGATGGAATTTTAAAATAAAAATGTAGACCTACCTGCATCTGCTAATGAGACATAGTGGATAATCATTTCTAATTCCAGGCCAGGTGAGCTTTACACCTTAGTCTATGTGCCCATCTAAGTATTAATTTAGTAGATAATAGTGGTTATTTCTGTTCTAATTAATATATATTTAGTACATAGTTTTGTAGGTAAAAAACATATTTTTATTAATTAATACAGACTAGAAACAATTTTATTAGGTATATATAAAAAAATTAATAACTTTAAGAGTTAAAATTACATTGTTTTACTAAACATTTTATTAGTACGTGAGTTAATTAAAGATATGGATCTAGAAATTTACTGTCAATATATAAGAAATATTAATTATTAATGTTTACAATAAGCTAACTTACTGATTGATTGTTTTTACTTTCCAATTTATGAATGCACATATTAATCAAAAATTAAACAAAATCTATATATTTATACCAAAGTAAAAGTCAAGGTTTTCTTTATAAATTGTAAATAAATAGGTTTTTTCTTTGAAATGGAGGAAAAAACTGTTTCAAAAAGGTTACTTTGAAGTAAGGTGAAAGAGAAAAACGAAGAAAGTTAATTTTAGGTAAATGTCTACAAATGTTTTATTTGTATTTTAAATTATTTATCTCATCTGAAAAATAAAACATTAGCTTAAAAAATATATTTATTTGAAACTATAAACACTCTTTCTCTTTTAAAACTTTGAAGAGAGTTAGCATTGATCCAGAAAATTCTTAATTTGAGCTACGTCTACATTTTGTGTAATAAATACAAATATGGAACACGATAACTGTTTAGTGTTTTGATGTATATTATATTTAATATTTTTACAGTAGATAATTGGCCGGATACTCCATTTTTTTTAGTGCCACATCTTACTAAACATTTGGGCTATACGTTTGTATACTAATTACACTAATGACCTTAAAGATTAGGAAGGTTAAATTTAAAAGAAGTGCACCCGCATTAGAGGGGAGAAATAGCGTAAAATAATTTTATAAAAAACACCCTCAATACACTTGTCTGAGATTTGAACCGTGATCTCCTTGTCATTAACAGTCCAGTCTACAACGAGATTAGCGTATTAAATCATGCAACCACCCAAGCCGGTTACACAAAAATTAAACTTTAAAATGATTTTTAAATAATTCCAGCCTCCCCTGAAATATAATTTCAAACTCCTCTGGAATTAAAAGTGCATTAAATAGGCTAAAATAATAATCCTGTTAGGAAGGGAAGCATTTGACAGTTTAAAGAGTAGCTACAACTACATTAATATGTTCATATTATTAATTCATGTTAACTGAATCTGTCACTTTCAATAGAGAGTATATATATATATATATATATATATATATATATATATATGTATGTGTGTGTGTGTGTGTGAAATAACAATAGTCCCTTTCGGTGGCCACATTCACACATATATTTACACTAATAAAATACACTACCGCAAAATTACAGTAAAAATAATAGGAACTATATTAAATCTAACAAGTGGAGGAAAAGAGATATTGACAAATACATATGAGCATCAAAACACCTCTATATCAGTATATACTTGATGTTAGAGGACTTGAAATGAGTTACAAACTATGGCATAAATGTAGAGATGTAGAGATTGTATTGGAACGGGACAGCCAACCATATTAAGGTGGGAAATCAGATACTTTGAAGTTATTATTATTATTATTATTATTATTATTATCACCACGTCTTACTACCCGTTCAGATTGTACGCACTTACACTAATGTGTAATGGTAGGGTGATTGCGAGATGAAATGGAGGACCTACAGTTTAACGTGGTATCCGAACCACGGTGGAGACCTGGCATTCCACAAATTCTCAAGTTGTCTCAAGTGTGTCAGATGGAAAGGTTTGTCAATCAGATAAATTTGTGCCGGGACCGAGGTTTGAGCCCCGGAACCCCCAGTACAAAAGTCTGACACCTTACCCCTAGACCGCCAGGTCACCTGTTTGATGAATATAATCTTGTTATGGGACAGCCAACCATGTTTAGGGAATAAAGTCACTATTTTGCAGGCATGTGTACTTTCTAATAGATTGGGACAGCCAACCATATTGAGGGAAGAAAACCGCTACCTAGCAATCCTTTACACCTTGGAATCATATTTAGAGTATATGAAGACCCACGACTTTCTCGCCTGAGAGACGCCACTGACAAGACGTCTACGTCACAACTTCGACGCCCGAATGAATCAGGAAACGATAGTAGCACGCAACATGAAAGTGTCCGTTGCGTCATACTGTTGATGACTAGGATGGCCAAAGCATGTTATCTCCTTTTTACCATCCGTTTCTTCAAAAACTTTTAAATCGCCTCAAAACACCACAAATATAAATATAATTTCCTTTATTTGGAAAACCAAAAGGAAACACAATCACCATTACCGACTGGAAAGGTTTTTACACGTTTTTAAAATGAAGAATGTTGGGGGTGGAGGTAGGGGGATATAATTGTCTAGGAACACACTTGTAGTTATGTAAAATCATCGTCCACGCTGAGGTCAAAATTTCAAATAAAAGAAATTTTAAGAAAAATTGATAACATTTTATTATATTATTAGTTTTATTTTATTGGTAGACTATTTACCTCGATGGTATAGTGGTCAAAGTTCCTGGTTTCATAACCAGAAGTTTCAGGTTCAATCACCAGCGCTTACAAAACTTATCTGTTAAGCAGTGGCTCGGAAAATGAGTCATCTCATCCTCTCGAGAGCAAATGAGGAGCTACTTGAATGAAAAACAGTGTATCAAGTCTAGAAAACTGAGATTAACGGCTGGAGGATGTGTTGTGCTGACCACATGACACCCTCTGTCCACAGAGGTTGGTAATATATTCACTAACAGAGGGTGGCCATTTTTTGGTAGGATTATTGTTCGATTAAGGGCTGATGCCATTAAGTCTATTTTAGGTAGGTTATTTATAATATCTTTCAAAAGCTTCAGCTGTAGATCACAAGAATTGACGTATAAATATGTGAAATAATATTTAATAGCTTTTCTAGCTGTCAGATAAGGTTCTTCCTTTGAAAATTGGACCTTAGCTCAAACCAGAGAGTCTAGAACTATAGCTCATGAACTGCTGTATAATCTTGGAATATTCTGTCTATGAATGTAGTTGTTCGTTCTTTCTTCCTTTGAGCCTCAAATTTATATTTTTCTGCCTGATCTTAAACGTCAAAGCTTTGCACTAATTATTTTTGGATGAGTAAGGTAGGATTTAGAGAAAACTTACATCTACAAGGAGTGAAATTGAGTAATAGTTCAATAAACATAAAGTTACACCCTTCTGGAACACAAGCCAAGACCTTCACATACACAAAAAAAAAACTAATCACTACTGATATTTACTCTACGTTCCCAATGATGCGGTTGGTTTTCTTTTTAATTTCTCTTCTCAATTTCTAATTTTTTTATTTTTAACATCGTGTCTTACTACCCGTTCAGGTTATACACCTTTGTAATAATAAAAAACAGGTTAGGGATTAGAAAGGCTTAATTTAGTGGAATTGCACCTACATTTACATAGAGAGAAAGTGGGGAAAACCATTTAGGTAAAACCACCGTTAGTGCTCCTGACCGGGATTAAGCATAGCTCTCCCCATCTTTGGTAGTCTAGTCCAACACCAGATTAGTGCATTAGACCACGCGGCCACTGAAGAACGCCTCGACCTCTACTAAATAGGAAATTATACGTTAGTAATATTGATTAGAAAACATCTAATTTTTTCATACACGCTTCGTTGGCCACAGCGCTCACATTACTTTTTTTTTTGTAAGTCATGTGTCGTTGTCAAAACTTGTATTTATAAAACACACGTTGAATATTACCCCTCTCTAATATGTGAATGTGTGACATAGCTCTCTCTTACATAAAACACATATCCACCCAGCGACGAACAGAGAAGCCTTTGCGGTCACAGTGCGTGTTTGCTAATTTGGATATTGCTTCTTGCGAGGGGGTTACCAGGAAGTTTGGCTTGTCGGACAAATACGCAAGTACACATGTCAGACATACAATATACATGTATATACATTTGTACGTGTTCATCAAGCCGTCGACACTAAACGCCATTGAAACATATTGTGTAATTTCGTTAGCCCGAAAAAAGAAACACGTACTTATATTTGAAATTAATTTGTATTATTATTAATGAAATAAATGAACTTATAATTAAAAAAAAAGAGTGTAAGTCATTTAGTTGGATCAATTTGTGGGTATTAGATAATAAAGTACTTACTAATAATTTCAATATTATATAGTTATGCTAAATTTAACTAATCCTTATATTACAAATCATTTTTGGATTACTATAAGATGGTTTAAGAGACCAGAGATTGCTTTAAGTCATCTTACATATTTAAATAGCTATCCCCTCGTAAAACTATGAGTTCGTGTTATACGAATATGTAGTAACTATACTAATAAGTCCGGGCTGAGTTTAATTAAATTTAGAGGAAATATAACATTGGTGTGGACAGAGAGAGTAATAACATTTAGAAAAAAAAATCCCTTCGTATAGCCAACTGGGATTCGAACCTCAATCTCCCCGTCATTGGAAGTCCAGTTTATTTTGAAAGTGATGCCTTAAACCATTTAAATATATCACTTATTGAAATAATTCAAAAGATGATATTATAAATTGGTGAGTGTTTATTTAAAGATTTTTTTGTAGGGATGAATAGAGATATATAGAAAATGCACTCACATCTGTCTTAAACAAAAGTAGAAAATATATTCATCTGTAAAATTAGGAGCTCCACATGACCATTGTAGTTTGGAAGATTGAAATAATATCTAGTATAAATACTGCTGCATTAGATATCATATTTGTAAATTTTGAAAAATGACACATGGACATATGGATCGTACCTGGGACAGTTGACATAGTGCTCCAATACTCTACCACAAAGCTACCCAGGATAATACATGTGCTCAGAGTCCATCACAGACACTGCCTTTAACAGAATCAACAGTCAAAAATAGCTAGAAAAAAAATCTCTTTTGTCAAAAGTTCCTCGAAATACCTCGAAATTATTTGGTTTCTATTTAATTAATTAAAATTTCACGTCAAAACATCATACCTGGTAAAATAAATATATATATGTTCCTACAAAGCTTTAAAATAATTGGCTTAAAACTTTATATTAATATGAAAAATTGAATACATAACTACATACTTTAATTCAAAATATCATAAAAAATTTTAAAGCATTCAAATGGTAAATAAAGACAAAGTATTTGATGTTATGACAAACTATCCTTACTTGTGCGCATGCAAACAAAGGTATCAGTCTCGTTTAGTCTTTGTATCAGATGACACAGAATTGAGAGTTCAATTCCCAGCCAGGTTTGCAGATGATATTTCTATTCTTTAATTGGCTCACACCTTTCTGCCAACGCAAAAATGAAGTTTTATTTCCTTTATATATGTTTCATTAGTTTCCAACGCACCCAGCCACACAAATTCATCATCCAAACCACATAAAAACACACACACATACGCAAAGACAGAATGTAATTAAATATTGCCCTGAAAAACGAACATAGCTCATTTTAATTTACTTTCATGTCAGACCATTTTACTTCGTCAATCAACGTGTCTGTAAAACTCTTTTAAAAGTCTTTTACTTTTAAAATACACATTTTGGGTTTGCTTAGTCAGGGAAAAGATTTTATTGCTTTAAAATTTCAGTCACTTAAGGTGGGATGGTAAGAAACTCGAATAAAGAGCCTTTTTTTCAATTTTGATATCAAATTAAAAAAAAAATTGCTCCTCTAGAAACATTTAGTTTAATTTTCTTTACATGGAGATATGAACAGTTGTTGAATATTTTTCAAGGGTGTAATTGAATTTAACACAACTTTTTATCTTCATTTAAAAATTTTCTCATCTAATGCCGCTATGCTCACGACAGATATTCCACAACTATTGATTTAACCATGTGAAGAAAATTAAACTATATGTTTCTACTGGAGTGAAATTGTATTTATTTTGGCAAATAAAAAGGTTTTGATATAAAAACTGCAAAACCACTGACCTGAGCTCACAAATCCTTCTATTCCACCTTACCCACTGAGTTTACAATTTAAAATATATGGGCAAGGGTTGAGGGATATAAAGGGGCGTAACATCTAGACTGCAAGAAATCTAACTGACTTGACTCCATCTGAATATTCAGATTTGTTGGGGATTCTCTAGCCCTCATTAAGAAACTCACTTCCTAATGAGAGTTTAATTACGCAAGTTAATTAAGTTAAGACTCTACAACCGACCCCATCAACCCAGACCCTGACGAATTCTCTCTCGATCCCAAGGACAAACTGAGACCGACAACGAAACCAACAATCTCTTTTCTATCAAGAAAAAAAATAACAACCAAAGAAACGGGTTGCATAACAAGAAGGGGAAAACATTTGCAACTTTAATTTTCTATACCAAAGCCTGGGTTGAATTTCTATTTACGTTTTAAGGAAAGACGTATAAACAAAAAGAGGAAAGAGGAACTATATTGTAAGATGATTTTAAAAAGAGAGGATAGAGGAAATAAATTAAGGGAATGGGAAATTAAAATAGAAAAAAAAAAGGTTGGAAATAACAAAGTGAAACAAAACGTTTCTTCTAAAAAAAATATCTTTAATGAAATAAGTTACGCTTGAAAAAATCCACTAACAAATAAACTATGAAACTACAAGGACGTTTAGTGAATATTTGTGGACAGTAAAAATTATTTTGTATCTTTAATTTAGTGAGTAAAACCTCAGTTTGTTTATTCGATTCGTTTGATTTATAGCTGCATTTTTTATATGATTCTTAAAAATATTAGAATACATTTATTTTTTAAAATATTCCTATAATAATCATCAAACCATAATTTTAAATAAATTAATATAATACCAATTTCCTAGTTTCTATAAGTGCTAAGTGAATACACTTATATCCACCCTCTTTTTACCGCTATGCAAATAAGGGTGGGTAGAAATCTTCTATATAGTAATTAACTCATTTCTTTTCAAATAGTGTAGTTTAGGTGGGAGTGAAAGAAAATCGAATTAAAGACATTTTTGTAGTTTTTATATCAAAACTTATTTTCGGTCAAAATAAATCAAATAATTCCTGTCACACGGTGACCGCAACAGTTCTTGAATATCTGTCAAAGGTGTCCTGGAATTTAATGAAAAAATTTTTCTCGTCATTTAAAAAGTATTCTCATCTAATGCTAAATGATTATGACAGATATTTAACAAATGTTGATGTCACAAAATGATAAAGAAAATTAAATTCTTATTTTTCTAATGTAGCAATTTATTATAGCAAAAAAAAAAATGTAATCATAAGTGTAAAAATATTGATATTTTTCTAACGTTCCCTGCTCTACCACCTTAAATGAGAATCTTCTGGAGGTGACCTGTCGGTCTAGGGGTAAGGTGTCAGACTTCTGTGCTGGCGGCCGGGGTTCAATCCTCGGTCGCGGCAAAGATTTAACTGATTACCAAACCCTTCCTTCACCTCTGACAAGACATCTTGTGAATGTAGGAAATGCCAGGACTCCACCGTGGTTCGAATCCCACGTTAAACTGTAGGTCCTTCATTTCATCTCACAATCACCCTACCATTACACATTAGCGTAAGTGCGTATAACCCGAACGGGTAGTAAGACGCGGTGTCAATAATAATAATAATAATCTTCTGGAATAGTATTAAAACACAGTTTAAAAAAATCGCTAAATTTAAGTAAAAGGCAGCAAGGTATTAATAATAATAAATTATCATTATTATTATTATTTAGCACTGCGTCTTACTACCCGTTAGGGTTATACGCTTGAAATACTAATGGTGCTAATGGATTAGTAATTGGGAAGGTTGAATTAGAGAAAGTGAAACAGCATTTGCGTGGAAGGATAGTGGAAAACCGTTTAGGAAAAACCACCCACAGTTCACCCGACCGAGATTTGAATCCCAATCTTCTCATCCTCAGAAGTCTTGCTCAACATGAAACTATCGCGTTAGCTAACTATGCCACCAAGGAGGGTTGATTGAAATAAAATAAATGTAAAATA
>CABFVX010000038.1:534849-588552 GCA_902151425.1 Timema shepardi | reverse complement strand
AAAAAAAAAAAAAAAAAAAAGGAATGTAACCGTACCAATTATACCATATAATGACTTTAATTAATTAATAGTTTCGACTAAATTCATTATATTATCCTAAGAATAAACCGGGTAAGTTTATTGATACTTCAATTAAATCCAAAATGCTTTTTTCTTAAATAAAAAA
Organism: Timema shepardi; assembly: GCA_902151425.1. Lineage (NCBI taxonomy): Eukaryota > Metazoa > Arthropoda > Insecta > Phasmatodea > Timematidae > Timema > Timema shepardi. Next base: position 588,386 of record CABFVX010000038.1, on the reverse strand, counting down.
TAAGACTTTGTCTACTGTAATGTTCTTAGGAGAGGAGGGAAGGCTCAAAAATATCGTGACATGGTTTGACAAGGAGGAAGGGGGAGGAAAAAAAAAGGAAATTAGCGAGACGTAATTCAAGAGCAGACCATCTGAGCCACTGATTGTGGGTACTCTTGACATACGTTATAAAAAATAAACAGATAGAAACTAAACCCCAAAATAGGAGTTAAGGTTCTTAACGCTATGAGTATAAGTTGAAGTGTTACGCACTGGGATGCGTTAAGAATCTAACCAAAAAGAAGGCTATATATATATATATATAGCTGAAAATATTTCCCCTTCTTAACAGAGACGACACATAACGCGAGTCGAGTGGATTGGTGAGACTTGGAAATATACCCCTTCACCCCACCATTTGGGCCCCGAAATGCTTAACTGAGGGAAATAAACGAATTAGTGATGATAAATGACCTCATAAGTCTTATATAAGATTTTACTGAGGCGGTATCTAGGTTCAAAAGTTAAAATGAATTTTGGGGGATGGATATAATATTTAACATAGCTAGGAACTAGTACCCAGGAATAATAATTTATTTACAAACTTTCTAAGTGTGGTGTATTTATTTATGTTTTGTTGACCCACCCCCTCTTATATTTTTCTACCCCTTTCCATAAATTGTTTTGTTTCATCATTATATTGTATTGCTTAAAATTGTTTATTATAGATGTAAGAGGAATTAAATTCGAGTCTCATAGCAGTTAAAAGAAAATCAGTTATATTTGTTTGAATTTTAGTTAGGTCTTTGGTATATTTATTTGAATAAACCAGTGAATACATCGTCTAAATGTCAGGTACATTTATCCTTGTTTGCCTGTGATAAAGAGGTCGGGCTTAGGACCAGGCCAATTCGTATTGAGAGTGTTTTTTTTACTAAATAATTTCCCAAAATCCCTCCTTCCCCCTGTGAGTACATTTTATCTAAATTTTACCATCCCCATCCCAATCAGATTCTCGTAATTTATATATACATACACACAGCCCAAGAAGAGAGTAGTAAGAAGATTTGACAAAAAAAGGAGAAAGTAATTTATATTATATGCTAGTTTTAATTTGAGGGAGAAATTTATGTATTATTCTGTAAACTTCTGGCGTCAATATAATGAAATTAGAGAAAGTAATCACTTCAGACAGTTATTTTTAAGACGTGTCAATGTTCTTGGAAAATATTATTAAATAGTATCAGAGGTGGCTGAGTGGTCTAAGATGCTGGACTCGTACAGCAATTTACTGCCATTGAAAGGAGTTGGGGGTTGAAGTCTCGATTGGGTACTTTATGGGTTTCTATCCACATTTAATTCTCGTCGTGGTTTCTCAATTCTTTTAAAATACCATCGCAGGAGAATTTCCTCTTGGTTACCCAACTCATACCTATCCCTTACTTTAGTACCAGTTTGCGAGAGTGAGCTGAGCAAAACAGAAGGTTGAGCAAAGTAGAAGGTGATATGATCTATTTTCTACTTTGCTGTGACTCGTAGTACCTCATAACTCACTCCACTTTCTATTTCACTCAGCCTCGTTCTTGCATTAGGGAATAAGTCGTTATTAATCCTCATCCAATGATATTATGAACGAGGCAGTAGGCTCGAAAAGTTATAGAACGAACTCAAAAGTGTGACCGAATATATCTTGAATGATGAAAGTATTTTTGTTAGCCTATTGCTGTAAATAAGAAATTAAAGAAATATATTTAAATTACAATACCTATTTTTTACTGATTAATTTTTCTTAAAATATTAAAACTTTAGATTTTTATTTATAGAAAGCAATAATAATATTTTAATTATATATGTTAATTTTAATATACTTTAGAGTACTAATTAAAGAAGTACATAATATATCTATTAGCTATTAGCTGAAAACAGTCCATTAATATATATGGACTGTTTTCAGCACTAGCTATACACTTTACGATATTTCTCGCTATGGTTTAGTATTTGTACTAATATATATATACATTTTTGTGGTTCTTGTATGTATTAAATGTATATATATATACATTTTTGTGGTTCTTGTATGTATTAAATCTAAATAGCTAGTAAGACGCGGGGGCAAAATACAACAATTTTTCCAAAAAAGTTATTCGTAATCAATATCCCTCATTTTACTGCAAATACCAAACCATAGCGAGAAATATCGTAAAGTGTATAGCTAGTGTTGAAAACGGTCCGTTAATGATAACGAATGTCGCCGACTCTAGTATCTGGCACTAGGGCCTTAGTAACGCACAAGCTGGAGGCAGTCCTGATAAAAAAAAGGGGGGGCTGTTAGTTGTGGGGGGGTCCGTGAACTTCCTACCCCGCCACCCCTCTCACCTGACAGTAGTGAAGACAGAGCACAGGATTATCCAGAGCTTTAACCCCCAGGACTCGTCGTGGTAGTTTATAGAGGGACTCGACGAACGGAACGTCTTGATACTGTACTGACCTCTTCAGCTTGTGGGAACAATCTGTTCTTAAAAGTTAAGGTGCGGTCGAACGGAGCGCATGAAATTTTTACGGTTTTTATAGAATGGGAATTTTTTTTTGGGCCAAAAATTAATAAAATATTTCTCCATTAGCAACGTAGAGTTTATTTTTCTGCACGTGTTAATATCAACAGATCTTGAATATCTGTCAATGGTGTCCTGTAATTTTGTCACAACATTTTTTCTTTTATTTAAAAAGTTTTGCCAACATTCCAGGACATCCTTGACAGATATTCAAGATCTGTTGATATTAGCATGTGCATAAAACTAATCTCTACGTTGCTACTGCAGAAATATTTGATTTATTTTGGCAAAACAAAAGCAATGCTATAAGAACTGTTAAAATTACTCATGCTCCCTTCTGCCGCACCTTAAATTTTGTGAAAAGAAAGGGAAGTATGGCCGAGCCGGCACGGAAAGAACCTTTTCGAGCAGTTGACTTTCAACCTTTATTCCAGTTTTGTATCCCTTCATACGTAGACATATCTAAGCTATCCTAAGTGTTATATATACATATATTTAAAAAAAAAAGAAGTTAAGACTCTCTTCCATATTCATAAGATTTTTATACTAATTACAGAATAATCTCGATTAACCGAGGTTGAGACCGAGATTAGCTCGGATAATACGGAACACTATATATTATACTATACTAAATTTGAGAGCACTAATCTCTCACAGCTCATTTTAATTAGGACCACATCCTACTACCGATTTAGGTTATATGCCTAAGTACTAATTATACTAATGTATTAGAGATTAGGAAGGTTGAATTGAGACAAAGTGTATTCGCATTTTAGTGAAGGGAGACTGAAAAATCATTTAGGAAATTATCCTCAGTACATTCGACTGGGATTATAAATCCCGATCTCTTCATCTTTGGCAGTACAGTCTATTGCGTGAGTGACACCTTGAACCATGCACCCACAGAATCTGGTCTCACTAATTAAATATATGTGTAAATATATATATATATATATATATATAATAAAATAATACAGTTGGGAAATGCTTGTTAATACTCGGTCAGTAAGTTGTTGGAGTCTCTTCTGCTGTCAAGAAATGTTGAGTCAGAATATACAAGGCGACCATAAATTTACCTGATGTTTTCTATGGGTGCGAAACATGACCTCCTACCTTAAATGACGAAAATAAATTTAGGCAGTTCGAAAACAAGGTGCTTAGTAAGATATTTTTTCAAAAAATGAATGAAGATAGTAGAGAGTGGAGGAGGCTACGTAACGATGAGCTACATACCCTCTACTCATTACCAGACATTGTTAGGATAGTAAAATCTCATAGGTTTCGATGGGCAGGTAAAGCAGCGCGAATGAGAGTATCTAGAACCACGTTCAAAGTATTCAGTGGCAAGCCCCATGGGGAAAAGACCACTGGGAAGACCCATACACATATAAGGGAGGATAATATTTGGATATACCTGAGAGAGATAGGGTGTAATGAGATAGACTGGATAGAATTAGCTCAAGATAAGGATAGGTAGCGTACTTTTGTAAATGCAGTAATGAGTTTTTTTGTTCCTAATGCCATAATGTAAGTAAGTATATATAAATACGTAAATATATAAACATGTAAATATGTATGTATATATACCCTATATATATGGTATATATACATATAAGGTATTTTTACTTATGTGAGAATAAACTGGGGTGTGTATTATTAGTGCTCAAAGTAATAACTAAAATACCTTAGGAACATATGACCTATGGTCAATATTTCCTGTTATAAAGCGATCTAAATTTTTGTTAGAATTGCTAACTGCCCTATTTTAGACACCCCTGTTGCATCTCTTGTAAGTGACGTATGTTATCTGTGGAACCATCAAACACAGGACATATGTTCATAAGCAATTTTTGTGTTGTTTTTTTAGGGTCTACTATACANGAAAACAATCTCAAACTATAATAGACTATTTGAGAAAGCTAATATGATTGTGGGTGACCTGGTGGTCTAGAGGTAAGGTGTCAGACTTCTGTCCTGGCGGCCGGGGTTCAATCCTCGGTCCTGGCACAGATTTATCTGATTACCAAACCCTTCCTTCACCTCTGACAAGACATCTTGTGAGTGTGGGGAATCCAGGCCTCCCACCATGGTTCGGATTCCATGTTAAACTGTAGGTCCTCCATTTCATCTCACAATCACCCTACCATTATACAATAGCGTAAGTGCGTAAAATCCGAACGGGTAGTAAGACGTGGTGCTAATAATAATAATAATAATAATAATAATATTATACAAATCTCAGTTACTTCCCACATTAATCACAATACCCTGTATATAAACCTGAAGCCGTAACTCTCAATGGCAGGAAACTAATTTATTATAAGTTTATTTAAAAAAAAAGTTATTAATTTACAAACGTTTATTTATTAAGTTAGAGCTAAGAAAATTGTTTGGCGTTTAATATGCCTGCTCTACAAATAAGAGTAATATCATTATATCGACTAGATTAATTTAGATGAATATACTTTGTATCAGAATATGATTGTATCTAAGTTCATAAATATAACTTCTGCTGTTTTTATATAAAGATTTCTCACTACATTTTCAAGTGTATGCCAAGAATAGAACACAAAGCAAAGTTTTTGTTGTTGTTGTTGTTGAAAAGAAGATTTTGAGAAAAGAGACTCTTTAGATATAGTTGAATGCATGCAAGAATATTTCACCCATTCGTAAGGTGCTTGATGCTTCCAAAAGCCTCTCCCAAGCATTTTTTCAAGATAGCAAGATCACTTAGGAAGACACACTGATCTCCCTGAAATGCGATGCTGCATTATATCAAGAAAATATAAGAACGTAACCGTTTCCAAAACGTAGACTTATCTTTCAGAAATATATTTATACTTCAATGCAAGTTTTGAATTGATATTTTGGTTAGGAGAGAAGGTAGTGGGGGGAAGAGGATCGGATAGGTATTGAGGTTTTTTATTTTTCTCTTGATTTCAAGTTTTGCTTTTTTTTTCTAAAATAATGTTTAATACATTTTAAGAAATCAACAATGTTTTGTTTATTTTGCACCATTTCATGGTCTTAGCTATCCGATTCTTTTTAGCACTAAATCCTACTCGTAACGGTTATAAGTATAAGTACTAGTTCATCTAACATGATAGGTATGAGTAAGGTTGAATTTAGAAGAACTGTATCCACATTTGTGAGAAGACCGAGTGGTAAAACCATTTATCATAAACTACCCTCAGTACACCCGACCGAGCTCCGATCTCCTCGTCATTGACAACTCAATAAACCGCAAGAGCGAAAGGCCCTTAAACCAGTGAAGAGGTTTATTTAACTGTATAGTTAGGGTAGGAATGAGGATTTTATAGTTTAAGATTAGATATTTATAGTGAACCTTGGCAGTCTTGAGGTAAAATGCTCCTCTCAGAACCAAATGTTCAAGGGTTCAAACCCAGCCAGGGCGAATCGATTTTCTTAAGTCGTAAAAATTCGTCGCACAACTCCCTTTGGAGGGTTAATAAAACCGTCAGTCCCATGTCGATTTTGGCATGAAAAATAGCCCTGAAAGGTATGTGAAAATACGTTTCCATAGCAAAACTGGTAGGACATTTCACTCTCGCTCATAGAAATGATCACCTGCTTCGGTGGCCACGTGGTATAACGCGCTACTCTCGCAGTAGATTGGACTGCCTACGACGAGGAGATCGAGGTTGGAATCTTTTTCTGTTGTACTGAGGGTTGTTGTTCCTAAATTGTTTTCTACTATCCCTCCACGCAAATACGTGTACATTTTTTATAAATATAATCTTCCTCATACCTAAAACCATTAGCGTAATTAGTACATAAGCATATAGCCCACACGGGTAGTAATATACAGTGGTAAAAAAAATAGAAATTATTGTACACAATTTAAACAAAGACTTATAAATACTGTGTAATTGGGGCTAGCTTTATTTGGGACATACTGTATATTCAAGCAGACACAATGAAAAAAACATACATTGCTTTCTGGCCGCGAAGAAATACCGTGATATCAGTATCGTCAGGGTATATACCCCAAAAATCCCCCTACCCTCATGTTTGCTCAGGAGCGGACATGATGGACGGCCCAAGGGTGATGGAGGTGGGGGGAGTGAGGTGGTTAAAAAACAACCCTAGATCAAATATCACGCCAGTGTACTCTGGCTCGGTAAATAACAGCTCATGACCCTACAGATAGATACAGGATCCACGAAATAAAAAAAAAAAACAGCCTCCGTACAATCTCAAAATATATACATTTTAAAAATATATGTAAACTTGTAAAAAAAAGAAAGGGCATGATAGACCTCTGGCAGCATAGGATCATCAAAACATTTACGGTTCAGTAAAACAACGAAGATGGGAATTTTAAGAAAATAGCCTTAAGTGCACTTCAAGCATGGTTTAAATTGTTTATTTTTTTAAACTCTTTTTGGTTGGGAAAACATTTGAACTCATTTTAAATAAACATTTAATATTTTATCTAAAATAAGCATATTTTGGGACCTTCCTTAACCTTTTTAAAAATTATAAGAAACAAATTTAATTTGCTGGTTGAAGTTTTTTGAGAACTAGCTAATTAATAAATCTGTAATAAATATGAAGCTATATTTTAAAATATAAATTAATATACGAAAAAAGACACTTTCTCCAAGCAAGTGAAGGTGCACTTACTTTAATTTCAACCTTCTTCATCCCTAACTCATTAGCGTAATTAGTAAATAAGCGTATAACCCGAACAGTTAGTAAGACGTGGTGCTAAAGAAAAGTATTAAAAATTATCAAATAAATTGTAACATTTTTATTTCCCGCATCAGTGAACAGACGGACTGAATGTCAGTCTCACATAGTCTAGTTTTCTGGGTGAGTCAAGGGTGGATTTTTTCTATTTGAATAAATATAAGTTACGACTTATATATTATTATTATTATTTAGAAATTATGTAAATAAGAGTTCAGATTAAAGAATTAATAAAAAAGATTACTGATAATAAGTTTTCATTATAACACAAGGACACTAAATTTTATTTATACTCTTGGAAAAACAATTTCCTTAAACAAAGTTTTCATAACATTAAAAATATTCCATTGACTCATAACTAGACATTATTTGACCATTTGACTTATTTAAATGTCAAGTTATTGAGTCAATGGGGATATTTTAAATGTTATGAAAACTTTGTTTAAGGAAATTGTTTTTCCAAGAGTATAAATAATATTTAATGCCCCTATGTTATGACGAAATTTTATCAGTAATTTTTTTTTTAGTCTTTAATCTGAACTCTTATCTTCACAACTTCTAAATAATAATAATAATAATAATATCTAAGTTTTAACTTATATTTATTGATTTGTTCAATACAAAAGATTTATTTAGAATGTTTTCTAAAAAGTTTTTCTATTTGCTCTAACACATTACTTTCACGCAAACACGGGCACATTTACTCAAATTACTACCTTCTTATCCTAATATAATAATAACAATAATATTATGTGTTCTGTCTTTCGACAGGTCCATTGCTTGTCCAAAATTGGGTCCCTATCATAACGTATTATCCCCTTTTATTTTCGATCCTAAGGTAGTGATAATATAAGTCAAAATGTCTTGACGTATAAAATAACGCTTGTTGTATTGAACTCTTTTAAATAAATTTTTAATTTTCAAAACTGTATCTTCCTATCTGAATGTGATTGCATAAGCTATACATAGAGTAAGATTCAGGTAGGTAGATACTTATGAGGTTCTTTTTCATAATACCCACCCTTTATTATCGTTGTAAAAGAAAGCATAAACAAGTAATAAGGTTTTTTTTTTTAATATCCATATAGAATATTGGATCTATACAGGATATTACACATATACAAGATAATACAGCCGAATATTGTTATTCATAAGATACGTGAGTCTGTGGATTTTTTCCTAGCACCACGTATTACTACCCGTTTGGTTTATACTCTTTAGGTACTAATTACACTAGAGGGATAAGGAGGATTATATTTGAAGGAAATATACTAGCATTTGCGTGGAAGCAGTGTGTAACACTATTTTGTTTGAAACAGCCTCAGTGCACCCGACCAAGATTCGAACCTCGATCTACCCGTCATTGGCAGTCTAGTCTATTGCACTTGTAATGCCTTAGAGCATGCGGCCACTGATATGGGTGAATACGTATTGTGTTTTTCTTTGTTGTATCCATACAATGAATATATAAATAAAATTATCGAGATCAGTAAGTATCAATATCAAAATTTTAATCTGGAAATTTGTTTTATAAAATAATAATTTCAACTTTTGTTTGATAGTAATAATAATTGTATTTTCATATTTATTTAATCACTGAAAGCTATAATGAAATAACCTGGAAATATTTTTTTATCGAACAATAGTTTCAACTTTTGTATAACAATAATAATAATAATAATAATAATGTATTTATATATTTATCCTAACACTGAAAACCATAATGATTTAACTTTATTACAGCATAATTAAGTCCATCATGTCTATGTTATGTGTCAGATTTTGGAAGGTATGATAGTATTGTATAATGGATATTTTGAAAGGTTTTACCATATCAGCTTTCGAAATGTCTACGAAAATTTAGCTAATGGAAAGTTATTTAATAGCTAAATCTGATTAGTAGTAGATTTTTTCAATATATTTTGTACACTTCTTTAACCATAATAAACATTTAATCTCACAATCAATGAAGATAACATAAAAGTTGTTTCTTTTGATACAAAAGTGTGAATATTAATATCAGTAAAAGTATCGGAAAAAAGTCTCAAGTAAAAAAAATACTAGTATCGAAAGTAAAATATCGATATTAGTAAAGTATCGATAGATTTTTCACATCCCTAACCCGCAGCTTATAGTTATAGCTATGAACTACACCCACCCTAGTGAATAGTTATATATCTTAAGATCAAGAGTCGTTAAATATTTGTAATGAGCATAGCAGCATTAGATGATAAACTCTTTAGATGAAGAGAAACGTTTGTCATTAAATTCCAGGACACCCTTGACTAATATTCAATATTTGTTGATATCCCCGTGTGAAGAAAATTAAACTCTATGGTTCTAATGGAGCAATAATTTTATTTATTTTGACCTAAACGTTATTGATATAAAAACTCCGCGTTCACTACATCCACACATTAATAATAATCAATCTTTGTCTCTGTGGAGAAAAGCTATGTACAGTACATTTTTCATAGAAACACAACTATAAACGGTAACTAGATCTATCTTCACATATTCATACGTCAGGTCATGTGATCTGAACTGTCACTTATAATAGATCGGTCCACTATGAACACATTTATATTAAAACTTGTAATATATAAAAATGTTACTAGTGTTTCTCTCGAAAAAATATGTTATAAAAGGCCCTTATTTTGAAAATTGAACTGAATTGTATTTTTTTGTTTGTGTTAAGTAGTATTGTAACAATGTTTAAAATCATTATCTGAACTAACAGTGGATTTAGAAAGCATACGTAGATGTTATTATTATATTTTATCAGCACGTATTATTTCCTGTTCAGGCTATACGCATATATTATAATTACTATGATGGTGTAGGGATGAGTAAGAGAGCATTTTAAAGGTTATCTAGCCACATTTGCTTGGAGAGAGATTGAGAAACCTTTAGGGAAAAAACCACCCTCAGTAGACCTAACCGGGATTTGAGCCCCCATATACCCGTCATGAGCAGGCCAGTCTAACATGAGTGACACCACCATGACTGTTCAGCCACTGAAGCCGGTATACTATAAATTAATATTTAGATTAACTTTTCGTCATATTTTACCCAAGTTATGTTTACTACAAGAGCAGTGTTTTCCTTCATCCTCCACTTCTCTCATCCCTTATCATATTTCTCATCTGTGATGTCACTAACCCCTTTTGTAAGAGAGAAGGTTAGCAAATATTTCAAGGATGTCTACGAGAGATTTAACTAATGAACCCAAGTGTTAATTGATGTAATAAGCGTAATCTCATCTTTCTCTTCTTTCTATCTTCGTTCGTTCCGAGCGCTTCAAGTGTGTTTTTGGTCTCAAATTTCAGCTTTCCACAAATTGTTTTGAGGTTTTTTTTAACCCTTTCTTCAAAAAGACTCTTGAATTACAATCGCTTTGTCACCAAAGATTAGAGTGAAAACAAAGTAAAAATATGTTAGGGTTAATATTTTTTTTATTTTTTATAATTTAATTTTTGCACACAGTAAATAAACAGGTGCTTAATTCAGTTGATACATTTAAGTTTTATCTTTTACAGAATGCTATGGAATATTTTTCATGGGCATAACATAGCAGGGATATTATTTAAACCTAGGTTAAGTTATGAATGAACGGTCAATAGTTTTTTCAATTAATTAACCATTTCAATCCTGTCAATATTAAAAAAAAAGGTTTTCGTTGAATAGATCATCTCAAGTGATATGATTTCCAAGCAATAGATCGAGTATCTAAGTTTAAAAAAAAAATCAAGCTATATTGTGAAATTAGTGTCTTAAGATACGTGAACCCCAATTATTTTCTACGAATATAATTAAAATATAATATATTAATAATTTGTTTTTTCTGTAATAATTTTTAATAAAATTCTAATATAATCACTGTTCAAGATTAAAAACCAACTGACACATCTATTTATGCCCGAAAATTACTTGAAGGGTACGTTATATAAGGGCATCACTCAAATTTTGGTAATATCTCCTCAAAACTCTAATAAACGAAATAACTTATCATTTAAAAACTCTAGAACTATTAAAAATAGAAAACTTTTATGTGAAATATTTTTTTTATAAAACCAATAGATTCCAAGCTATAAGCAAATATATTTTTTAAATAGAGGTCTTAGAAATGGGGAGTTTATTGTAATACTCTTAGCCTGAACAGGGGTGTTCCTTTAATCTCAATATGTTTCTGAATTTTAACTCCGACCACCCCGTAAAGACTTGACCAGATTTATACCTTTGTCGACGTGGCTATCGCTATGTAGCAAGAGGACTTCACAACTTTAAATACAAATTATTTCATCTAGTTAATGACACACTTTCTTTTATTTTCTATTTTAAGAGATAGGTTTCAATCGCGCTTTTAATTGATAACTTCCCTATGAATAATACTGAAAATAATATAAGAAAAAACAAATCAGAAATAGAATGAAACATAATAGACGTTTGTGCCCATGTTTAAAATGTACACGCTTACCATAAAACCCTATATTGTATAGGAAATGCCTTGTCTGACAGAATAAGTTACAAGATCTACTTTTACGTGTTCATACGTCAATTAATGTGATCAGAAGCCGCTATTTTTCATATATATAATCAATACCTATACAATAACACTAATAGTTAGTAAATTGTTAACAATTTTGGCCACAAAAAGGTTTGTATTTCATATAAGTCCCTTGGCTATGATAATATGACTGTATTGTTTGTATATTATATAGGTTTTTTCACAGGACCATATAAATGTACACGTGGTCCTACTCAGGGTCTATTTCAGGGGTTTTCAAAACTTTTCTCTCTCACGGCACAGTATATCTCCTCGAGATGAATCGCGGCACACCGATCGTTTAGGTTGGCAGTAATTGGAACTGACTTCAGACGCGCATGCGCTGCTAGCCCGATAACATAACAATTCTCTTTGAGTGTACTGTGAGAGTTTTCTGCCGGATGTTTTATGGGTCTTGAAATCAGTGAATACGTGTCGTATTTAAATTTTATGTTGACTTCTGGTATGGTTTTAATGTTAAAATTGATAAGTTTTTTGGTAAAATGGAAAATAATCACTAATGAATATGTGTAATATCAAAGTGGAAATGAACAAGTTGCAAGTGTGAGTTCCATGCCATCTTGTCCGCAGGAAGTACCGTTGCTTGGTACAACTTGCAAGTACGAAGATGGTTACCTGAACTTTGGATTCACGTATGCTTTTCTTGAAAGCTGTCCGATTCCTGAATTTGCGGTGTGTGGGGGGAAACTTAGTAATGAGAGCATGGTTGCGAGTAAATTAAAAATACATTTAATTATAAAACACAGTAATTTGACTGGATAATACAGGAACTATTTTAGTCGTTTATTACATCTTGTGTAAAACAAGCAAAATCTGTGGAAAAAAGAACTACTATAGCTGAAAAAGCCCAATTAGCCAGCTATAAACAAACTGGCTGAGATAGTAGCAACGAAGATGCAGCCTCAAACCATTTTGAGGATTTGATTTCGCTTGCACGTAAACCATTTTTTTAAAATCGATTTTAGGAGAAGCAGCTGAGAAAGAAGTATCTTTAGTACCATTGTTAAATGATACAATGTTTCGTCGTATTGATGACATATCTTTAGATATTGTTAAAATGAAGCTTAAAAATTGAGCGACGTGCGAATATTCACCCTGCAGCTAGATTAGTCGACATACATCAGCCAAAAGTATCTTGTATTGAGCTACATAAGATTTGTTTACATTGATTAAATCATTGAACAATTTTTGTCGTACACAGGATTAATTAAAATGTCAACAGGATTTGATTTATTCAACTCCGTCTCTAATACCTTAAAAACAATGAACTATGTTGGAAAAAAATGTGTTTCTGTCTGTAAAGATGGTGCACCAGCATTGATTGTAAGATTCAAAGTTTTCATTGCAAGACTAAAACATGAATTTCCGAACGTAGGCTCCATTCATTGCTTCATACATCGTGGGGTTTTAGTAGCGAAAACTCTCCCAAGCGAACTTAAAGGTATTTTGGACTCCGTTATTAAGGTAGTCAACTAGGTTAAATCAAGAGCTTTAAAAACAAGACTTCTCAACCAATTATGTCTTGAAGCAGGTTCTCGCCAAAATACGTTAGTTCTACGCACAGATATTCGTTGGCTGTCAAGGGTAAACATTCTCACAATATTTTATGAAATAAAAAACGAGCCACTTAACCTCTATATTCTTGAAAACCCGGAATTTATTTCACAATTAAATATTGAGTAGTGTGCCAAGCTAGCTTACTTGGCAGATATTTTCAATCATTTAAATAGCCTGAATTCAAATATGCAAGGCAAAGAATAATACGTGTTAAACTCAAGTAACAAACGAAATGGTATCTTATATAAGCTTATACTGTGGAAACTACAAATGAAAAAGAAGCCGATGAAAATGTTTCCTTCTACAGCTGACGTAGATCCTCAAGGAGAAATTACATCAAGATCTTAGAACATCTGTCAGGTCTTGAAGATAAAATGAATTAGTGCTTCCCTTTTCTGGCCATCAATGGATGTGACTTGTTACGCAATCCGTATGCAGTATCACTTGAAGCAAAAACCCACCTAGCTCTGAAAAAAGTCGAATAACTCGCTGAGCTGCAGGAAGATCGCCCTCTACAGCTGAAATATGGAGAACTAACACTTGCTAAGTTTTGGAAGTTAGCAATGAAGGAGTACCCAGCAGTATCCGAATGTGCTGTAAGAACGGTGTTGCCATTCTCTACTACATACCTCTACAAATTGGGTTTTACGACACTTACAAACATCAAGAATAAGAAAAAAGAATGACATATTTTCATTAAACAGGAAATATGGGTCTATTTATCAGAATGTATACGTCAAAGAATAGAGGTTTTGTGCAAGAAAAGGCAAGCCAATTTGTCGCATTAAGTAGAGCTATCAGTATATTTTATTGTTTCGACTATTTTTAATTATATATATATTACAAATATTCATATTTTTTCCTCTTTTATTTTTTCCTATTAATTTTTAATATTTAGCACCGCGTCTTACTATCCGTTCGGGTTATACACTTTAAGTAATAACTACTCTAATGGGGTTAGGAATTGGGAAGGTTGAATTAGAGGAAGTGAACCCGCATTTGCGTGGAGGTAGAGTGGAAAACCATTTAGGAAAAACCACCCCCAGTTCACCCGACCGAGATTCGAACCTCGATCTCCCCGTCCTTAGCAGTCGAGCTCAACACGACAAGTGCGTTAGTCAACTACGCCACCGAGGCGGGTTTTTCCTATTAATAAACCTATATTTTTATTCAGTATATAATTTCTTCAGTAAAATAACGACCAGAATTTTGCGGCACGCCTAGCCAGTCTCGCGGCACACCCTTTGAGAACCACTGGTCTATTTGAACCTTTGTCTGCGACCTGCTCACTATAGAACTCTCAGTACTGTACCGCGATGTTGTTTCCAAGGACGATATGTCTCCAAGGAAATCGCCACGCCTTTCTCTAAGAAGGAATACCCAATTAGACAGACCCCGGGCTTGATTAGAACGTAGTGAGCGCCTCTCGCGGACCTAGTTCAACACTGAATAACCCGAGAGGGTGGAGATAAGGGGCAATATGGACTCAAGATCTGGAATAACAACGTAGAATGTAAGGTGGGGTGAGGAGGGCAATGTCCAGTCCAGCGTGTACTCCAAGCGTCCGGATGAAATTTCATTAAGAAGTTGTGAGAGGATATTATTTGCAAGATATATATGACTTTAACAAAGTCAGGATTTTTTTTAACACCACATATTATTACCCAGCCTTATGTACTAATTATGCTAACGATTTTAGGGTTGATGAAAGTTATATTTATAGGAAGGGCACCAAAATTTACGTGGAGGGAGATTGGAAAACTATCTTTGGAAAACCCACCTTCGGTACACTCGAACGAGATTAGAACCTCAATCTCCCCATCATCGGCAATCTAACCTACCGAGAGATAAGCGCGTTAGACCACGCGGCCACCGAAGCGAGTAGCATGCTTTATTGGTATATCAAATTTTTATTCTTTACTCACCGTATGTTGATTTAAAAAATATGTTAAATTTGTGCAAAAAATAAGTGCAACGATTGTCAGCACATGAGCGTGTTAACAGTTGTTTTATTTTATGGAAAGGAATAAACACCCGCTATATCATGACTTACGTTTATCCATTTGGCTTCAATTATGGAATTGGTGACCTGGTGGTCTAGGGGTAAGGTGTCAGACTTCTATGCTGGCGGCCGGGGTTCAATCCCAGGTCCCGGCAAAGATTTATCTGATTTCCAAACCCTTCCTTCACCTCTGACAAGACATCTTGTGAATGTGAGGAATGCCAGGTCTCCACCGTGGTTCGGATTCCACGTTAAACTGTAGGTCCTTCATTTCATCTCACAATCACCCTACCATTACACATTAGCGTAAGTGCGTATAACCCGAACGGGTAGTAAGACGCGGTGCTAATAATAATAATAATAATAATAATAATAATAATTATGGAATTAAATTCACCATAAAGTTTAAAGGTTTAGCATTAAATAGCATTGCCACAAATAAATTGTTCAATATTGCTGTTAAAAGACAGATGTTATGGTATTTTACTTGATTTGGCAAAAACAAATTAGCAGCAAGAGATACCACGTTTTATCGTGATCCAGTTCAAGCACGTGTCATGGACTAGACCAGGGAGGGAAAATCTATGGCACGCTAACATGAAAAAGAAACACACTAAGTATATATATATTTTTTTCCAACGTGGTATAATTTTTTAAAGTCAATAATACTTCGACATCAGAGTAACAATATTACAATTATTTTTGGGAGGTCAAAGATCAGAAATCGTCCTGGTGCGTACTAAAGTGCATCTTGGGTTCTGTTGATTTCAACACGTCATGAAATCGACATAAATATCTTGGTTATCAAAATACAACAAGTTTCGAACTAATACGTAAAATATTATGTAATTCTTGTTTATTTGCACTTGCATCAATTTATTGTCTTTCTCTCACCCCCTTAGATGTTGAGTTAAATATTTTTACTTTAAGATACTGAAATAAAAAATTTCTAAAACACACACACACACTGACAATTTGATAAAGTTTCCATCTTTATAGCAATTATTAAAATAGTTACAATTTATTAAAAGCTATTCATTACATTTAATAATTTTCGACAGGTTTTGATTTTAAAATAATCGTTAAATAAAAGTATATAAAAAAAGTTGTACACTAGACTTTCTCAAAATTCAGCTAGTCCCTAAGTTTCACCATCGCTGGTCTAGGCTGAGAGAGTCAAGTTTGATAGAGACATTCCCGAGCTCTTCAGGGCAAAATGAGAACGTTAAAGAATGAAAAAAGTAAAATTCCCACCCAACAGTGTAATGTTAAGAGGAAAGGAATCAGTAGCGTGGTAGAAGGTAGGACAGGAAGGTTCATCTGACGGGGAGAAACTTGGAATAGGCGTGGCAGTTAAGAATGTCTTTGGTGCAATTAGAGACTCGGCGCTCATTTTGTCTTCTTCTGCGAGATCAGCCCGAGTCTTGGAACGCTACGACAAATCTTCCTCATTTATACAGTGAGAATCATCCTTACTTCTTTTTTTATATCGTCACGTCTTACTATCCATTCGAGTCATACGCCCTCATAATGTTTGAAAGCGGTAAGATACTGAAATGGATATGAAATTTTAATATTCCCTTTAAGGGAGCATTTGAGCTATAAACAAATTATGTTGTCACCTCATAACTATAAAACATATAAATGTAGGAACTTAATGTTAATCCTTTACTTTGTCCACAAAGGAATGAAGATTATTTTATTATTAGCACCGCGACTTACTACCCGTTCAGGTTATACGCACTTACGCTAATGTGTAATGGTAGGGTGATTGTGAGATTAAATGGAGGACCTACAGTTTAACGTGGAATCCGAACCACAAAGGAGGCCTTGCATTCCCCACATTCACAAGATGCCATTTCAGAGGTGAAGGAAGGGTTTGGTAATCAGATAAATCTGTGCCGGGACCGAGGATTGAACCCTGGCCGCCAGCACAGAAGTCTGACACCTTACCCCTAGACCGCCAGGTCACCAGGAATAATAATAATAGAATGTAAAGGAGGTTATATAATGATGAGTTAAATACCTTGTACTTATCACTAAACATTTCCGAGGCAATCATATCTCACTGATTACGGTGTGAAGATAACATGTGACTGGACCTGAAAGATACAGGATGTAATGAGGTGGAATGGATAGAACCAGCTCACGATAGCAATAGGGTGCTATGAAGTGGACTGGATATAACTAGCTCAAGATAGGGTTAGGTGGCGTACATTAGTAAGTGCGGCAATGAACCTTTGAATTCTTAATGCTATATAATAAGTAATACTTGTGTTATACTTTCCTTTTTTTGAAATTTTGAAAAATGTTTACCAATGGTTATAGCGTTTTTAAAATGTTGTAACTGAAGAGTGTTTCATATGTCCATCAAGATTATATTAAGGTTGTTTATAGATAAAATAAAATCCCTTCAAAGGTCAATAGGTTTGAGAAAGACGAATAGTTCTTCCAGGTTAAGCAGAGCTTGTCAAAATTGTACCTGTGCTAGGTTCTCCATTCTTGGCCACCATTTGAAAAACCATAAATACGATATGCTCTACGTGTAAATGTATTCACGTTAATACCTGACAGATGAGTGTTCTACTGAGCTATGAGAGCTCATCACAGATACAGTTTAGACTAACTCTGCTCCACGACACGACAATGAATACGATAAACTTTGGCAATCAACCGTGTGGTTGATACGATAACAGGTCTGGGTATTGATTGAAATCGCAGCGTATTAGTCCCCCAAATAAAACTACCAAGACCTGTAGTTAGTTTATACAAACAATCTTTATAGTCATACAACTGTAACGTAAGAGATGTTGTCTAAATAAGCAATGCAGTGGTGTTAAAAAAATTTAATACCACCTAAAAATATTTACCTTCAAAGGTGGTAGTTGTTTCTCTTGACCGATTACATTATGGTTCTAACTTATGGACTACGCCAAAGTGGGAATTTGCAATGTAAGATTGCCATCTTTCAATCCATACGGACCCACTTTAGTGGCTGAACAATATAATACGTCAATACCATGTTAGACTGGCCTTCTGATGACGGGGAGATCCGGGAATTTAATCCTGGTCAGGTCTATTGAGGGTTATTTTTCCTCAGAGGTTTCCACTCTTGTTCCATGCAAGTGCGTGGAGACTACCTCTAAAATGTCTCCTTCCCTATTACTAACCCATTAAAGTAACTATCGTCTGTGCGTATAACCTGAACAGGTAGTAAGATACGGGAATAAAAAAAGAAGTTAAACGGGTATACGTTTAAGCAAATAAAGCTTCTTACTTTATTAAACAATTTCAATAATTATATTTTATTATTTATTTATTTACAGAGATATTTTTATGAGATATCGATTACATTTTTCAATGAGCCTGTATTATAAAGGTACCTAAATTTTTTTTTAAATATTATTTTCCAAATTCAATAAAAGTTTATCAAAATTTTCTTTGATACCTGGTAGTAGACGAAGCATAGTTTACCGCAAAATCTCACTTTATTTTTTTTCATTAAATATAAAAATACCCTCTTATTATATTTTTTAATTTTTTTTTTCAAATTTCGCCTTTCCAATATAAAAGCCACTTAGCTCCTAACTATGTATCCTGGAGAGGAAAGTATTTGCCGATACTTTTATTTACCTCTCTTAAAATGCCTCAGGTGGATGAAAAACTGAAGAGGGGTTTTATAAGAGTGAGTGGACGGGGGGAAGGGGCGAGGACAGCCCTTTTAGGTCGTGATCAGGGGTCAGCTTGAGAGATTATTATTAAGGGAGCACGTGGAAAAAAATAGTAATTATTCTACCCTGCTTTTATTATTCCACTGTAAAAAAAAGTGAGGATATCAAATATTTTAAAGGCCATTATAAAAAATAAAAAAGGTAGAGGTAGAAATGTGGTTGCTAAATTGAATAGGATATACTATAAATTTAAACCATTAGGCAAAACTTTTTTTTGTGTAAAAATATTACAAGTTTTCATTAAGGCCAAGGGGTATATACAAAATACATACATTTACTAACTAAATTTAAGCCTAACACCTTGGTTTTCTAACCAACTCTCTAGCCTTAAGGAACTTGAAAGTTCTGGTTAAGATAATCAGAGTACCATTAAGAACTATCATGAGGCACCTCAATCCAATCCCTAGTCTGACACCAAACCAAATAATATTTTAACATTATACTCCAATCGACGTTTTAGTCTACCGCGTATAAACCGAACGGGTATTAAGACGTGGTGCTAAGTATTATTATTATTATCTAATCTAACAAGCTCAAAGTTTCCTAATTAAAATTTTGGGTACACGCCTCTCATCACACATATCCGCCAACTGGACAACCCTACTTCAACCTATGTGCTTTAACTATTTGAAATACATAATGGTTTCAAGCATATGGTATGGGTCAGTTTTTTTATTCAAACCATATATTTTACACTGCCTGATTTTTAGGCTTGTCGTAGTTTCATATGCCTTATAATCTAATTTAAGAGTAGGACAGGCACAACATCCAGTCCCCGACCGTTAATTCATCACTGTGAACATGTAAACCCACATTTCACCAATTATAAATATTTCAGCTATGCCGATATTCAAACCCGGGACCCATAGCTCACAAGACAGACACACTAAAAACTGAGAAAAGATGTAGGATGCTTTGATTATACTCACCTATTAATACACAATAAACTAAAATATTTGTTACGCTCTCCAAATTATTATTTTAGTTAAACCCTCTTAGACTTAAATACTCCTTTATAATTTGTTCTCAAAACTCTCAATTCTGTTCGTACAGAGCGAGACAACGCTTCACAACCGTTAAGAACGGAGAGGATCATATATTTTTAAAAATATATATTCTCAGTCACCCACTTCCGTAGAAGAATGTTCTAAGGCGTAGCTCTAATGTTAAACTTGACCGCTGAAGATGGGGAGAGCACGTGGTTCAAACCCCAGTTGAGTATACTGTGTATGTTTTTTTTCTAAATGGTTTCCTTCTCTCCTTTCACGCGGATACGCGTAGATTACCTTTAAAATGCTTCCTTCCACATATTTACTCCATTCCAGTAATTATGCGTATAAACTAAACAGGTAATAAGAAACGATGATAAAATATATAAATATATTCTCAGTTTAATATTTCAAGAAAGAATATGAAACAACAGTTTATAAAATGAATAGTAGCAAGCATTTCCTGAATTAATTCTGTTATTGACCGCCTCTTCAATTTCGTTCCAATCAGAACAGTTCCCAAGCATTTGAGTTTGTAAAAAAAACAACACAAAAATAAAAATATCTTTGGTGGCCTCATGGTCTAACGCGCTACTCTCTGAATAGACTAGACTGCCGATGGTGGAGAGATAGAGGTTCAAATTTCGGTAGGGTGTACTGAGGTTGTTTTTTCCAAAATTGCTTTCTACTCCACCAACGCGCAAATGCGAGTTCACTTCCACTGAATATAGCCTTCCTAATCCCTAAAGCCATCATCCTAATTAGTACATAAGCTGCTAGTAGGATGTGCTCGACGTTGATCTCTATGAAATATTTCCTTTGAAATTCAGAGTTTCGTAATTGGTTACAATAAAAGAAGTAAAGCTGATCGTTCACAAATATAGGAGAACCTAATTTGATTCCAGGTACACTTTATCTTTAAACCTTAGTAACCAGCGTCGGTGGCTACGCAGGCAAGTGTGTCAGTATCGTTTTCGTATTGCCTTACGTTTACATGAAGGTCAGATATATAATCCTGGCAGGAGAGAGAGTTTATTATTAGTATGGATTAATTAATACAATACAATCCAGTAACATAAAATACAAATTACAGATTATTACAATTTAAATTTTAATTTCAAGTTTAGAGATATTTATTATCATTACTATTCTAGAGGCCTTACAGAAAATCTGATTAATGCTCCTCTTGATAGGATTTACTGAGGCGTATTTCCCCTCAACTTTTTATCAAACTCTCTCCACGCAAATACTGGTACACTTTTATATAAATTACTCTTTCCTAATCTTTTCTCCGTTAGTATTAATAGGTGAATATCCTGAGCCTGTAGTAAGTTTGCGTATAACTCAAACGGGTAGTAAGACGCGGTGCTAATAATAATAATAATAATAATAATGTAGTAAGTTCATGTGAACTTATGTAACCTATATAAAAAATTGTTCCATCATTTTAAGGCCTACTTATAAACGAGAATCCTTTATCGTTATTTTGGTAACAACACAAGTATTTAACAAAAAAAAAATTAAGCAAGGTATCTAATTACATGACATTTACCTTCACTAAAAGCTAATTAGCACCAGTAATTTGGGAGCACTTAAAACGAAAACACAGAGGGTGACAAGTAACGCTTTGTCCCGTTAGGGAGATCCTTTCTCTCTTCACCATACCCCCCTCTCTTTTCTGTTAAACATTGAGGTCCTATATACAGGGGGTATTTTTTTTTTAACCCCCGTGTAGCCCCTTCTACTTTTCACTTCCTGTTCCTTGGATAGCTCGGGGGTGCGATTAGCCCTAATGGTAATACGATTACTTAACTTCCTTAGCGACTTCTCAACACCCCAACATCATCGCCCTCACTCTCCACATCTTCTACCCAACAGCTTGTCGTGAAGAGGGTCAAAAGATTTGTTGTTGTTGCTGGTGTTGTTGTCTTAGAAGCTAAAAAGACATTACCACTTTCGTGTCTCTTTCTCTCTCTATTTAACTCTATAACTTTATTAACTGTTAGAAATGGTCATTTATTATATTATATTTATATGAACTTCAGTGTCCCGATAAATGGCATCAAAGACGTTTCGTACCACCCTATCTGAAAAGGTTTAATATTTTAGTTAGTTAAATTAGGTTAGGTTCGGTAAGTGTTAGTTTGAAGAACAACAATCTGACATGAGAAAGCATCGAAAAAAAATAGTTCTTGCTTCTCTCATAGCTAAAAAAAAAAAAATAGCACAACCAACAACATCAGCAGAGTTTATTTAAATTAAATGAATTTAAAATCTAAGCCTGATACACCTTCTCATCAATTAGTTATATTTGTCACATCGTAAATGTTTTAAAGTCATTAGTAGACACTTCTCAGGTAGCCATCTCCTCAGTGATACCATTCGTTGCATCCTAAATATTTTAAAGTCATTAGTAGTCACTTCTCAGGTAGCCATCTCTCTCAGTGATACCATTTGTTACATCCTAAATATTTTAAAGTCATTAATAGACACTTCTCAGGTAGCCATCTCCTCAGTGATACCATTCGTTGCATCCTAAATATGTTAAAGTCATTAATAGACACTTCTCAGGTAGCCATCTCCTCAGTGATACCATTCGTTGCAGCCTAAATATTTTAAAGTCATTAATAGACACTTCTCAGGTAGCCATCTCCTCAGTGATACCATTTGTTGCATCCTAAATATTTTAAAGTCATTAATAGACACTTCTCAGGTAGCCATCTCCTCAGTGATACCATTTGTTGCATCCAAAATATGTTAAAGTCATTAATAGACACTTCTCAGGTAGCCATCTCCTCAGTGATACCATTTGTCGCATCCTAACTATTTTAAATTCATTAATATACCCTTCCCAGTTAGCTAGCCATCACCCTGAGGAGTACGAAATGTCACATATTCTAGTTACGATTTATTTGAATTTCATTATTGCCCTCTTATTTCTAGTGAACTTCAGAAAAAAAATCCATCCCCTTCTTTTACTAAGATAAATAATACTAAAGTCTTGATCATCCGGCCTAAAGCCGGATAAATCGAAATTCGAGCATAAATTATATTTTAGTATGGGTTTACCTACCTTTTTTTAATCTTTACAGATCATTTATCTTTGATTTGATAGAATTTGACCATATTATGATTGCAATGTAAAATAGGAATAGAGTTAATTTTTGTAAGTGGACCTTTATATATTAAGCGAGATGTAAATTTTTAAAATCTTTATTATACAATAGTGTATGTTAGAAATGGAACATCGGCTAAAAATCAAGGGGAAAAAAGAAAAAAATAGAACAACAATGGTTTTATATGGGATATGTAGAGGTTTGTTTATTTTAAAACGTATTTGCTTACACCAAGAACCTGGCTGGGTATTAAGGAGGGCCGAATAATCAAAGCTCGAATATTCACGAGTCTAGTATATTTCATTCATACATTAATAAAATATTTGTTTTTTTAATATCACGCCTTCCACCCACTTACACAATCATTCCACGTATTCTCATCGTAATATCCATTTGACGGTCAAACTAAACTATCCCACCCACCTTCTAATGGGAGCCGTTTCATCTATTAAGCTACCTCGAGTAACACAGCGGCGGATTTCCAAGGCAGACCAATTTATCTTCTCAAAGCTTCCGGGCTAAGCCTCTATAACCGCACTGTACAGTTCCCAATAATCTCCATGTAGCCCATAACACATGTGTGTTACACGGGTCGCACATATGAGCTTAACATGAGGAGGGAGGGGAGGTTATGTATGATGTCGCTTGGAGGCCGGTGCTTAACAATATTACAGAAATTATTATTCTATTTATGAGCTTAGATCTTCAAAATATATATATATTTCTCTTAACAATAGCTGTATTAATTTTTTACCTTAGATGAAGAACAAAAATTAATGTACCAGTATTTTACTTTAGCCAATAGCTATTTTAAAATTACACATTATTTTTTCAATGAGCTTTTATATTATTAGCACCCCGTCTAATACTCAAACGTTAATATTATTATAATATATTTGTAAGGTACTTGTATATTTTTCACTTCTGGCCTGTTATAGGTCTTACGACTGTTGGCCAGCACTATAATAAAGGAAATTTAAATAATACCCGTTCGGGTTGTACGCACTTACGCTCTTGTGTAATGGTAGGGTGATTGTGATATGAAATGGAGGACCTACAGCTTAACGTGAGATCCTAACCACGGTGGAGGACTGGAATTCCACACATTCCCAAGTTGTGATTAATACACGTCTTGTCAGAGGTGAAGGAAGGGTTTGGTAATCAGATAAATTTGTGCCGGGACCGAGGATGGAACCCCGAACCCCAAGCAAAGAAATCTGACCCCCCTAGACCACCAGGTCACCCATACGTTATTAGTTGTACGAATACGTACTAATTACGCTGGTTGGTTATGGTGAGTATGATTGAATTTATATGAAATATCCCCGCATTTGCGTGGAAATAAATAGTGGGAAACCATCTAGGAGAAACCACCTTAAGTACACCCAAAACAGAATGGAACCATGACCTTCCTGTCATCAGCAGTCTAGTTTATTGCGAGAGTATCACCTTAGATCATGCGGCCACTGAAGTGAGTCAAAGAGCGTTTATAGAATTGAATGTTTCACTTAAATACTTTTCTGAAGCAAGTAAAATCGTATCCCACCAAAAACATTTATGTAAAAAAGTGCCAAGCTCTACAGTACCAATTTTTTTAAAATCTATTCAGCCTCAAAATGGAGTAAGATCCAAAAGAATACCAAGCTTAATAAATTTACAATGTATTTCCAAATAACTCGTCACTTCTGATATATACTCTAACTGTAGACTTAAAATCAGATTTGCGCACTTATATGGATCTAAGAGAAGTGGAAATTTATTCGCAAATACATTCCAAGTGGAATTTGGTATTGTTTTAGAGCTCACTCCTTTTCCGAGGATGAATAATTAAAGGATTTTTGTGCTTTAGAAAATGTCACGTTCTTTACATGAATGTTTTTTGGTGGGATATTAATAATTTTGTGAAGATTAGTTTTAATGGTCTACCTACTGTAATAAATTAATAACATACCATTATAAATTTTAAATTATGTGTCCTATAGAAATAAAACAAACTATTGTGTAATCAACTTACAAAGGGCTTTTAAAAATATATGTCACTTTTCTGTTATAACAATTAAAGTCTGTTACCTCTACTATACCCTTACACACCCTACCCACACCCCCAACTATCTTTTCCCATTTTTGGGGACCAGGTTGTAAACTTAAAATTTAGTGTTTTACCCTTTGTTTGTAGTACAAATACTGCTTCTATGCCAATTTTCAAGGTTCTAGGTTGACTGGAAGTAATTATCCTGCTATAACTTTTAATGATAAGCGAGTTGGTGGAAGAATCCCAAAATAAACGTTTTTATAACTCCCTATACAACTTGCCACTTAAATTAGAAACTTCAACTTTAGAAAGTTGACTAGAATGGTAATTAAAATAGAGTTGTTACTATCCGGCCTAATAAATCGGCATTCTGTGCCGGATAACGAAAATGCCGGATAATACGGAGTTTGAGTGTGAATAATTTTCAGTATGTATCTGCCTACTTTTTAAATTGTCATGTAACATTTAACTTTGATTTAATAGAAATTGTCCATTTTCTGATTGCGATGTAAAATAAGAATAAAGTAACTATCGCAAGGGGACAGTAAAAACTAAACGAGAAAGAAATGTTTAAATCTATACTATGCATTACTTTATTTTGGAAATGTAACATCGGCTAGAAAAACAAGAACAAAAGTTGAAGACAGAGCACCAAATGGATTACATTATAGATTAAGTAACTGTTTTATAGTGGATACGTACTGGTTTGCTTAATTTTAAACCCTCTTGTTAACCCCAAGAGCTGGGCCGGATGGTTGAAGATAGGATAATTAAGACTCTAGTTTATTAACAAGTTGTTAAAATAAAATGTTAAGACATAGAAATATTGTTCATAAAGTATATAAAAATAGTTTATTAATTAATTCGTTAAGATAGTTGATTTAATAAATTGAAATTGTAAATAAAATGTATAATTAGATTAATTATGGTGAGAACCTATTGGCAAATGATGAAAATTAATCATATAATGAATAATTATTCATCATCAATGAATGATATGTCTAAAAATACATGAAAACACGTTAAAAGTTTGTTGTGAAACTTACAGATAACAAAGTATGTTTAAGTTCAAATAAGTTAAAACACAAATTATGATATTTATGTTAAGAGGTTAACATCTACAAAATAGGTTATAATGAAATAATTGAGAATTGTCACACAACGACTTGAGAACATACCATTTTTAAAGAAACAATGTTTAAAGTTTGAATAAAGTTTAAATAAGAGTTTACAAGTATCTCATTAATTTATAAGTTAACAAATATGAAACAAGTTTAAGTGAAGCAGAGATTGTAGTCTAATATTCTAAGCCTTATCTGTTTCCTTGTCCCATTGCTCCTTGTGCATTTCCAGCATTTGAAAGATGCTGGAATATTTTATTCCGACATGTTTCGACAATTATTATAGTGTCATAATCATTGACATTGTAAAATGATATTAAAGAAGCATTAAGACAAAATAGGATATAAGGCGTTATAATTAGTGGATGAGAAAAATTGCTATGCAATCATAAAATCATAAAAAGAATAAGAATTACTAAATAAACAAACTTTCAAATGTCATTGTGAAAAACATGTGTTGATACGACCACGAGATTTTCACCTTATATATAATTAAATTGATGATGAATTATTCATTATATGTTTAATGTTCATAATTTGGCAATATTTTCTCACCATAATTAACCTAATTATTAATTTTGGCTTATAATTTCAATTGATTACATCAACTATCTTAACGAATTTATTTATAATGATATTTTATTATTATTTAGCACCGTGTCTTACTACCCGTTCGGGTTATACGCTTTAAGTACTAATTACGCTAATTGATTGGGAATTGGGAAGGCTGCATTATAGGAAGTGAACCCGCATTTGCGTGGAGGGAGAGTGGAAAACCATTAAGGAAAAACCTCCCCCAGTTCACCCGACCGAGATTCGAACCTCGATCTCCCCATCCTCGGCGGTCGAGCTCAACATGACTAACGCGTTAACCAACTACGCCACTGAGGCGGGTAACGAATTTATTAATCAACTCTTTTTAAATACTTTTTGAACAATATTTGTAAGTCTTAAATTCTAATTTACATCCACTCCTTATTTTTAACTTGTTTAAAATGTTCTCTAAAAGGTTAGGTTGATAAATGTTTATATTTCTACCCTTCTTTGAAGCCAAGTTAGAGATTTAAAGGGGGCAAGAGCTGTATCGAGTTTAAGCTGCCGACCACCTTGTGCCTTGATTTCTATTTTTTTGTTTACATACTAATCGCATATACCCACACCAATTTGCTCGTGGTATAAATGCTAATCTCATTCAGCCAGGAATTCCCCTGACAGAGAGGTCAGGGTTCAAAGCCTGGCTTGTTGTACTAAGAGTGTTATTTACTCATTTGTTTCCTACTTTCTACCTCTAAGCATATTTGGGTTAATTTCCTCTCAAATTCAAACATATTCATCCTTATCACATTATATTAATTTGGTTAATATGTGTGTTTGTTGACAGAATGGGTTATGATACCCAGTGGGGTTAAAAGCTAATCAGGATTCCTAATTTCTACATACAGTAGCCCCATGGCTTCTTTGGTACTGACCGATGGCTTTGAAAAGTTACCAGACCAGATTATGTATACCTTCCTCGAACCATATGATCTGTAAAAACATTTGTTTAGGAGCTGTCAGTTCTGATAGTCAAACTTTAGGTATATACTTAAATGTTGACCGTCAAACGTCAGCTGTGAGCTGTCAGTCAGCACCAAAGAAGCCATGGGGCTACTGTAGTAACAAGTTATCATAGTTGATGAGCATGTGGGTACACTTCATCTAAGTTTAACCTACCTAATCCTTAAAGCCGTTAGCGTAGTTAGTACATAATTATATAACCCAAACACTTAGTAAAGTGAGGTGCATATGTTATTTAATACTAAACGAGATTCTTAACCTACATATTTTCAATATTATAAAATATACTAAATCTATTTTCATGTGTTCATATCGCATTTATAAAAGCACGCTCTATCGGATGCTCTTCCTTTTCCGAAAGTACATAATGCATTGAACATTTATGAAACATTTAAATGTTACTGCCCTAAAGAAGGATAATCACATAAATAGCTTCAAGAGAGTTAATAATATCGTACTTGGCCTACATTCATTTATACATAAGCCATACTAAGTGTTACACACTTATCCGTTTTGGACGTTTCAACTAATGAATTCTTTTGTAAATGTTATACAAATATTAAGGTTATTTTTAAGATGATCTGACAATAGTTTTATCATGGCCTTTATGTTTATTAAATGTAGCCCAAACGCACTTAATATACTAAATTAAGTTACAACTCTACTTCCACATAAAAGGTACGATGTAAAACAAATGGGTGTGATAATTCACCAACTCCCCCCTCCTCCTTTATCCACTTCATAAATATAGTGGGGGGTAAAGGGAGGATGCAGCTTTTATCCCACTCATGGTTTGGGTACGAACAAAACCCCCTTCATACAACTTTACTCGGTTCAAACACCCATTGTGGCCCTTCGTAGCAACGAACCCTAACGGGTGCCCATTTAAACATCGGAAACAATGATGGTCACGATATTAAATACGATTCAATTGACTATCAACGGATGGAGGGATGGGTGATTGAGGGGGTGTCTATAATCCAGTAAAAAAAACAACCCCCGTTGGTCCGTCAATTTAATTATACGGTATAATAGAATGACCTTATCAAATATCGACAACTGTTCACAATATCCTCACAAACCCTCTTCATAGTATATTTACCATCCCTTTACAGAGGTACCGAAGCGTGGTATTTCGGAAGGCAACCTCGATAGACATATTAATCCAATCAGATTTGAATATAATCTCGTATTACAGTTTCATGTTTTTAAGGATGGTAAGGATTTTTTTTAAATCGTAAATTAAAAAGGGCGGTGGTCTATAATGCACCTTCTTATTATGTTTATACAGTATTTACAGCGAGAAACAATATTTACTATTCGATATATTTCTGGTATTCAACAAAAATTTCAATCGTCCTTAAAAAAGGTACGGTGCACTTCACAGACTTACTCTTTTATCTTAAAGTAAAGACATTTACTAAAAATTTATAGGATTTGTTAAACGAAATAGAATACATTATTGCAGAAAAGATCGACCAAAGAACATAAATGATATACTACACACGGAAAAAGAAACATGGATGAAAGAGGAACATCACTGTCAACCAAAGAAAATAACAATCATTTTCACATTTCAAAGATAGTAGTTAATTTTATTTTATATATCATCCTACAGCTCAGAAAATATTGATTATAATCAAAATTGGAAATATCCTCTGATGCAAGCTACCCTAGAAATTATTTTCATTGAAGAATAAAAAACACTATTTTATTTTTAATCTTAAATTGTGTCTTAATACAACATTTAAACAAAATCGTTGAGTCATATTTTGAGATATTTGATTTTTTCTATTTTTGACCTTCAGTAAATTACCCTTAAATTCCTACCACATTCGCTCAAAAAATTTAGATAGCCCGGAAGGGTAGTAAGTTAATAAAAAATACTTTCAAAGCTATTAGAGTTCAAAGAATAAAATAATTTTAGAGCTACGCAATGTTGTTGGGTACAAATAATTTTAATCTTTGTCCAAAGCTAAGATCAAAATAATTTTATTATTATATATATCTTTTGCGAACTTATAAAGCACTACAGATAAACTATTTAGTTTGGATCTAAATTTAATCCCCTTCTTTAAATATAAATGATCTACATAAAAAAATACAAACTAAATTATTAAGTCGATTATTTCTTCTACTAAGTCTCATTATCCATTCGGGTACCACGCATTCACCCTGATTAAGCTAATAATGTGCTGGGGGGAGGAAAGCTGAATTTATAAGAAGTTTATCCACATGTTCTTGGACAGAGGTTGGAAAACTACTTAGAAAACCGTATATTTAGACGGTAAAGTATTTGACCAGTGTTATTCAACCTCAGCTACGAACCCCCCCAGGGCTACGTGAATTTTAAAACATATATTCACAAATATTATTTAATGATTAGAAACCACTTCATTGGCTATATTTATAACGCTCTACTCTCGTGTTAGACTAGACTGGCGATGACGGTGTAGGAGGGGGGAAGAAGAATATGGAGGTTTGAATCTCGGTCGGGTGTACTGATGGTGTTTTTCCCAAATGGTTTTCCACTCTCTCTCCATGTAAATATGGGTACAGTTCATATAAATATAACCTCTTTAATCCCTAGAATATTAACGTATAGCCTGAAAGGTTAGTAACAGGTGATGCAAAAAAAAGTGCTAACAATGAATAATTTTAGCCAGATATTTAAGATTAGCCAAAATATACCCATCCGTAAGAACATGTGATCCAGGAGCGTCATTTTATATTAATTTTAGATGTATACAATAGAATATGTATAACTTGCAATATGCATCAACCAATTTGATGATACGAAGAAAAATTAAAAATAAATTATACCTGGGGGTACGTGAAACAATAAAAGCTAGATACTAGTGTAATAGACCATTCTACCGTCGTAGCAGATTAGTCGAATTCAATGAATCAACTTTCCGGACGTAACAAAAGATTACGTGAGCAGCACTACCTAGACCCAACCATATGTACACTGCAACCCCTCTTTAAACTGAATGTCGTGCCGCACAGGGGTTGTGCCATAAGGGAGGGTGGACGACATTTGAGGATACAATACCCACACGAGCGGCACCATTGCTGGTAGAAGGACAGAGGCCAGGTGTTTATATTCACATGTGACTCATAGCACTTAACTCTGAGAATATCAGTCAGTCATTCAGTCAAGGGTCTGGTAGAACACAGGTACAGTCCGAGTCTAGACAAAATGTATCAATGCTCCAGTTTAGAAACATTAAATACATCCTTACCTTACGAGAGTAGAACCTTCCAATCCGGTGGAGAAAGGAAAAACTGGTGGGTATTACACACATGTGATTTCATAATCCTCACTGCATTTTCGTCTTCACACTACATACAACCACCCTTTAGGCTTATATGCATTTATATTAATTATTTCAATTTATTAAAAATGAGGGAGGTGCTGTCGTATGATTATTAAATATGTAATTGAGAAATAGTAACCCTTAGTACACCCGACGAGGGTTCGAATCTCATCATCCCCATCATTGATAGTCCAGTTTTTTTTTATTCAAGAGTGACTTCTTAGACCATACGACCAACGAAATGAGTTGCATTAAATATATTAATTACACTAGTATTGTAAGGATGAGCTAGGTATAATTTAGAGGAAATGTACCAAAATTGGCGTGGAAGAATATTGGGGAGCAATTTAGGGGAAAATAATATCCCAGTACACCTGGACAGGATTCGAGATTCGACCTCATCCCTACCAAAAATATGACGAAATAAGTTCAACACTTAGACCTTATGCTGGATAGTTTATATCTCCAACATTAATATTGGTTGGATCCTTCTAAGTTATCTTCTTCATCCCTATACCATAGATTAGGCCGTTTAGCAACCTATGACCCGCTTCGGTGGCCCCATGGTCAAACGCTCTATTCTCGTGTTGGAATAGATTACCCATGATGGAGAGATCGACGTTTGAATCTCAGTCGGATGTATTGAGGTTGGTTTTTACCAAAGTTGTTTTCCACCCTCCTTCCACGCAAATTTGAGTACACATCCTCTAAATATAGCATTGCAAATTCCTAAAATCATTAGCGTAACTAGTTCATAAACACATAACCTGAACTGATAGTAAAACGCAATGCTAGAAAAAAATGCAATATTTTAAAACACATTTTCTACAAAAAAAAATTTGCATAAGTGGGAACATATGTGAACTAAACCTTAACCCTGGGACGGTCACGTGGTGTCATGATGACCCACGTGATTTGTTTTCCACTATACCTCCCCCACCAAACACATTTTGCGGGCCTACCTTCGAGTAGCTTCCTCTAGACCAACTAAAGGCGTTGTTACCGCTCAGTTACCTCTTAGCGGTCGTTGATAACACAACTTCTTGGGTCATCTTGACCCCGCGTGACCTTTTGTGTTAATGTAAAATCCAGATCTTCCTAGAAAACTGAAAGCTTATATCGTGACAATTTTGGTATAAGAACGCCACTCACACCTCTCAGAAGTAACGACTGTCGCAGAAATTCCAAGAAACGTTGTGAAACATGTCTATAAAATTCAAGAAATAAGACCTACCACGCCTGCCCGTTGTGCCTAAAGTATATTTGTGGGGATGGTGGGAAGTTAACGTGGGAAGAGTGTCTTGAAAATGTTTGAAGCTGCTGAATTAATAAGAAAAGGCGATAATTTACAAAAAAATACAATTGTTTTATTTTTATAATATTTTTACGTTTTGAAGCAAAAAAAAACTATATTATTTTGTATCAGGTTTTTGTTATAGTTGATCACTGTCTCTTGAGTGTTTTTGTAGGTGATATAAATTTACTGTGAAGGGTTAAAAAGTTTAAAATTATATATTTTCATCTCAAACAAATGTTTTAGAATAATATTGTAAAATAAATAAACAAAATCATGAGCTAAAATAAAATAACCAAAGAAGAACATTTATTTTTTCAAAATTAGACTTTGCTATTTTTTAATGCATATTTGAAAAAAATTTTTGTTAAATATTAAAATTAGATAAAATGTTGTTTTCTGAATAAAACATTTAAAAACCAAAAGGGCGTTAAAATACATTACAGAAGTAAGGGTAATGGTGACCCCACGCAACCGCTTCAGGGCTAAGTTTTTGTCTGAATTTTCAGTGAAAGAGAAACCAAGATTACTATCCCTGAAGATGGATTTCCCCAAATTCCTTACCGCCATAATTCCAAGTAAGGTATACCTACACATACAAGGGGTTTCCAAATAAAGGCCCAAGATGCCTTTTTTTTCGGTCCACGAAGTTTCTTTGAAAAAATTAATCTATTGTAGTAGAATTGATTATTTTAGCCGAGAAAGGAAAGTTTTGACTTGTTTGAGAAAAATCCATGAAAGCTACAACTGATGTCCTTGTTTAATTTATTCCTTACATCTAACGTATCAAAGATAGTATATTTTAGTTGGGTAACACGTTTAATATGTAACTAAACATTTTAAAACTAACATTTCTTATTTAATTCACAATTAAATACAGATTATTATTTATTGCATACAAAAACTAGCCGATTATTTTGAGGTTTTCCACCAGACTCGAAGATTCAATTGTTCCCCTTGGGCATTTTTAAGTTGGAAAATCCTGAAATATTCAATTTACTTTTCTCATACATACTCTATCACCTTAATTAAGTATCTTACATTGACGCAAAGAGTCAAATGTTCTAGGTCCGATTCCCATGATCACTTTGATTTTTTTTTACTTAACTGAATTTTTCATTACTAGATACAATATTAGGTAAAAGAATAGTTCAAATACATCGTGAAATATAGGTTGTACGTCCACTCAGATAAAAACTTTCCTTTCGAAGTCCACGAGTTCATACCTCACCAGCACCACGAAGATTAAATCTAAGGTCAAAAAATTAACTTCATTAAACCACGAAACAGTTAGGGTATGACATAATGTAACAAAGAGATGTAGAAAAGGAAAAAATGAAGAGGAGATCCTGAAAAACATAATCCATCACTTCGGTCTTTTCTTTTCACCGCGTCTGTCGTACAATTTGCGTGTGGGAGGGAGGGAGTGAGTGTGTGTGTGTGTGTGTGTGTGTGCCAGAGTCGATGATTTAACGAGTGCTAGCTGGAGGTAAAAATACTCCTCCAACCCAAAGAGCTACCCTTATCCTCCAACTCACTCAACCTCCCTTAAAACCCACACAACGCTGTTTGCGTTGAAAAACCCTTCACCCCACCCTTTTTTTTCACCGGTCTCCCTTTTCATGGGTTACCACTAACAACCGTCTCCAAGGTGACAGCCTCGGTCCGCGATAGAGACGCGATCTCTTCCCTTCCCCCCCCCTTTTTTTTCTACCTTGGCGTCCTTGTACCCACGCATCTTTGACAGGTGACGCCATAAGAGATGCCATGTCTTATTAGAAGACGCGTAAAACCACGTGTTTCTTGAAGGAAACACCCCAACACAATGCTCTAGACTATTATTGAAGTCATGGTGTCTTTAGAAGTAGGCCAACCGTCTCTAACAGAACCAGTGTTCGAATCTCTTAGATGTATTTAATTTTTGTTGTTGTTACCAGCCTCGGTGGCGTAGTTGGCAAACGCGCTAGTCGTGTTGAGCTCGACTGCTGAGGACGGGAAGATAGAGATTCTAATCTCGGTCGGGTGAACTGGGTATGGTTTTACCTTGATTGTTTTCCACTCTCTGTCTCCACGCAAATGTGGGTTCACTTCTTCTAATTCAAT
Organism: Timema shepardi; assembly: GCA_902151425.1. Classification (NCBI taxonomy): domain Eukaryota; kingdom Metazoa; phylum Arthropoda; class Insecta; order Phasmatodea; family Timematidae; genus Timema; species Timema shepardi. Next base: position 553,753 of record CABFVX010000038.1, on the reverse strand, counting down.
CTTACCAATTCCTAATCCATTAGCGTAATTAGTACTTAAAGCGTATAGCCCGAACGGGTAGTAAGACGCGGTAAATACATATAGATTAAAAAACAATGACTATGTAGCTATTTTTTGCGAATTAAGACCTAAGTTAAGTACATTTTTGTCAATTTAAAATTAAAAAATGAAATGGTAATATAAATATTTTCTAGTAATTAGTACTAAATAAAATACACGTTTGTTGTATTAATCAGCTCAATTAAAACTGAAAAACATTGTTCCAGACATGTTATATTGTGCCACGTAATTTCAATGTCTTCCATACTAATTAAACCGTATCCTTTCAACGGTAGACCAATTATAGTAACAGGCTTTGTCTGATCTCTGATAGTAACTACACACCAGTTATTTTTTAACCTGCCCAACTTTTTGAAAAACAACCCATTCTTGAACGGTCTTAACCTATACCAAGTTTTCTGTTTCATAAATATCAAATTCGCTTAGGGACGGAAGCAACCCAGGAACAAAATAAGGCTATTATGTCATTGCTTTCATCCGATGTTAATAATGTTTTACTATCACGTTCTATAATAACACAATGTTTCGTATATCCTGAGGTTAAGAGTATGGTGGGGGTGAAGGATTGGATGGAGGGTCAGACTTACTACCCCATTAGCTTGTAGGGTGTTATGTTTCACCCTTCTAACGAAACAAAACAAGCCCTCAAATTTGCCCGGGAATAGAATGAAGAGGTCCAATTACCAAACGTGCCCTCAGTTCTGGATACAAATTAGTGCTATTTAGTTAAATGTTTTCTGTCCTAGTATCGAGTAGGCTACTAATTAAAAGTAAATTAAAAATCTTCAATATTATTCAATTGACAAATACATATCTCTTTACCGAAACTTTATGTGGGAATATAAATTGGAGTCATCATTCCCAAGCTGTCCTTTTTAGTAATCACATAAATAAAGAGGCTACAATTCTTGATATTTTAAGCTAGTTAGCTGTAATTAATAATCAATGCTTGAGTTTGCTACAAACTATTTAGTACAGATTAATGTTTATTGATTTATAATTTGAAATATAGGCCTATTTTTAAATTTTATAATGTATATGCTAAGTGTAAAACTCTTATTAGTAAAAATAATACTCTTTTACTAATAGAAAAGTATTTGCATGGCAAAATCTGTAACTATTGTAATTATTATTATTATTACTATTATTATTAGCAACGCGTCTTACTACCCGTTCGGTTTATACGCACTTACGCTTATGTGTAATGGTAGGGTGATTGTAAGATGAAATGAAGGACCTACAGTTTAACGTGGGATCCGAACCACGGTGGAGGCCTGGCATTCCTCACATTCACAAGATGTCTTGTCAGAGGTGAAGGAAGGGTTTGGTAATCAGATAAATCTTGGCCGGGACCGAGGATTGAACCCCGGCCGCCAGCATAGAAGTCTGACAACTTACCCCTAGACCGCCAGGTCACCTCTATTGTAATCATATGAGTACAAGTGAAAGGGAAGATGTCATATTTTAGCTAAAATGTATTATTTACTTATCTGTTGGACAATCATAATACCTTTATAATGCACTCTAAATTATGATTAAAAAAAACCCTTGATATATAGAAATTAATTTAACTAAAATATTTGCCGGGGTCCTTTTTGTGTTTGCGATGTAAAAGTTGTTGCTCTAGAAAATTTATTTAGTGTGACTTTCCCCATTTTCCCCTAGTACCTTCAATTTCAAATCTTCTCGTCAAAAGTTGGGTTGATAATAATCAGTGGTCAACTCTAATTGGTGAAATTAAATGAACGTATGAAGACCATTAAAACTAATGAACGCATTCGTTATTAATGTAAACCAAAGTTTTGTCATGGTGTTACTTACTAAGTAATACGGGCATTCCAAAACGAAAATGGATTTAGCGTATATTATCGAACTGTTGGCCTAGGTGCTTTGAATAATCAAGGCAATCAACGTGAAATATGTGAAGCCATGGTAAGCTGTGAACTAATATAATTACATAGAGACAGAGTGACAATCCTAATACAGAGTTGATAAATGATAGCATAAAGCTGACATGTATTTTATTTTTTATAGATTCTCTCCTGTTATTTAAGTGTGTACAAGAGAATCGAGAATTAACATTAAAAAACCTTTTTTTAAATATATAATACAATCATTTTACTGGTTGTTCTGTGTGTGTGAAACGTGGTTTCTTAACTTACACGATGGAAAAAAAAATTGTACACTGCATTGCACAGATTTTTTCTAACACCTTTATCTTAAAATATAAATTTACTAAAAACTCGTAAAATTTGTGAAACTTAATAATAAACATTGTTTTAGAACTACTACACCAAAGATTATAAATGAAATAATATTAACCATTAATTACTTTCTCGGTGGCATTAGAAACCAGGAACAGTTTTACAGAAATTTTGAGAAAAGATAAACATCTTTATCCACCAAAAAGCATAAGAATTAATCTCATCTTCATAGACCCGAATTAAAAAGTTCATGTATTAGCTTATAGCTAAAAAGTTATTGGTTTTATAAAAAAAAATATTTCAAATAATTTTTTTTATCTTTAATGTTACTACAATTTTACAACGAGAGGTTATTACGTATTTCAAATAGTTGCGGTGAAATGATGAAAATTTAAAATTTTCCCACATGCAAAGTAACCCCAAAGTCATTTTCACGCAATAATGAGAATTTCCATCTTGTTTATAACGATAAACTGTGGCTAGATGTAGAATGTATTAAAAATCGTTAAACCAAATCTGGAGATTGTTTTAATGTTTTTGCCTTTCAGTAAACTAGATTTAAATTTAGGGTTAGATATCTAATGACAAAAAAAAAATCTATGGGGTACCTTATGGAAACCCCAGATACCCAAGTTTTAGCCCAATCGATTAAATAAATTCAGCTCTAACCCAACGTACGGAACGACAGATGGACAGATGGACGGACAGACAGATAGACGGCATTGCAAAAATCACATTTTTTGTTTCAGGGAGTCAACAAACGTTGATATTTATCAAAACCTCAAGTTGGAATTTTTTTTTTACACTTTTTGTTACTTCTTTTAGGTGTGATTCACTTATTAAAATTGTGACCTGGTGGTCTTTGGGGTAAGGTGTCAGACTTCTGTGATAAGGTCCGGGGCTCAATCCTCGGTCCTGGCACAGATTTATCTGATTACCAAACCCTTCCTTCACCTCTGACAAGACATCTTGTGAATGTGGGGAAAGCCAGGCCTCCACCGTGGTTCGGATTCCACGTTAAACTGTAGGTCCTCCTTTTTATATCACAATCACCCTACCATTACACATTAGCGTAAGTGCGTATAGCCCGAACGGGTAGTAAGACGCGGTGCTAATAATAATAACTTATTAAAATTAGTTTGTAAGTATGATTATAAAACATATCCATACCAATATTTCAAATAAATACATTTTATATATTAAATATATACAAAAAATATCACTATAGTTCATAATTTTAATACGAACATTAATAGTTTCCACATAAGCTTTATTATTATTATTTAAGGCTGCATCAACCACGTTTTAATTTTTCACAGCTTTTTATTTTATGAAAATTACTGTGCTTTCTAAAACTAACAATTCTTATTAAAATAAAACAATATCTATAGATAGTTTACACAATATCCACTTTGCTATATTAAAAAAAATCACAGATATTTTGAAATATCAGAATTTTTTTATTAATTTTTTTAACATGTTTAAGTGGTTGATATAACAATAAAAATATCATGGAAATTTTCCATTAATGTTGGTTATAACATTTTGAATTGTTTTTTTCAAAACGCACAAAAGCATTCCAAATAAACCTTAATATAATGTTGACGTCAACATAAAATTCTAAAAGTGTCAGGTGTAGTCTTAGAGTAAAATCTGTACGTAATTAGCGCTTGATTAATAATAAAAAAACTCCCACTACTGACCAAAAATCATGGGCTTGTCACCTCTACAAAAGCACATTTCAACGACAGGACAGTCTTGAGGAGAGTGTAGACGTCCCGACGCCTTTGTTCAAGAGGTCGTAGGGTTGAGAGCGTCCGTGCAGGTTTTGGGATAATTGCTACCCCCTCTCCCTTTCCTCGTTTCCACTCCACCTCCCCCCACTTTTCTAAAACTGAGTTGTTAACTTAGGAACAGAAAGCGGTTGTAGTGGGAGAGGTGTTTTTTGAGGGAGAAGGAAGTTTGGGAAGAACGAGGATAGGATAAACTTGAGGGGGGGGGGTTAAGAACCACCTCTATCTAGCCCCCCACTCCCCTCAGCAAATCCCGCTTAAAACCACACTTGACAAACTCACGCGACCAAGCATGGGCTCTCGACAAACCTAAAACCGCGCCCGCCCCTCGGTAGTTTGACGCGAGAAACCGCTTGCCATTTTGGAGGTGGAAAGAGAACGAAAGGTCGGTTCACAAGAGGTCGATGTTGAAGGCCGGAAACCGCAAAAACAACCTTCTCCACTACTGGTGAAGGTCTTAGATTCAAATATACTAAATTATATCTTTGAACTTCTACAAAACCCAATTTGATTTTAGAATGATCTAACGCAAGTATCATCAACTGGTCGTTTTCACACACATTTGCAGTCGATCACGAAAGGAAACTTGACGTCATTAAAAGTCAATATTTGCATATTTTTTTAAAACTTACAAATGTATCAACAACTTTCAAATAATATGTGAGTATGACCAATATAACCTTGATCAGTCATAATTGATAATAAAATTAATGTAAGAAACAATTATAGTCTAATATGAAAATTGACATAAAATCTTATCTTTAAATTTTCTTACATATGTGTGGGGAAACAAGTTTTTTTTTAGTTTTTTTTTAGCGTTTGGTATTACTGACCGGGATAAATATAATATCCAGTTCTGTGATGTGTGTATAGTACAGGGTGGCCTACGGAAAAGTAGCACGCCTCCTATATCCAGCAGGTGCCTCACTCTTAATTGAAGGAGGTCAATCCCCCTCCACCCATATTGTGACATGAATAATGAGAAAGTGAACTGCTTGTTTAAAGCTTTATTGACTCATTCTTCATGTCACAATATGAGTGGAAGGTGATAGAATCTCCTTCAATTCATAGTGAGGCACCTGTTGTATATAGGAGGTGGGCTACTTTTACGTGGACCACCCTGTATTAGCCGCTATGGTGTCTCAGAGCATTTCCCAAGGTACACCTATGAAAGTTGTTTATATGTATCAGCAATGAGATGATGTGATGATAGTGAATATGGGGGTGTAGGCCACTGGGTGTCCTAAGCATAACTTAAACCTAATTTACCAAAACCTTGTGATCGTTGGGATAATTCATCTCAAGGAAAAAATGTCCACGGCACCAGCAGGTAATCAAACACGGGACCTCTAGACTTGTAGCCAGAGGCAATGACCAAAACGCCAAGGAACTGGGTGAGGAAATATTGAAATTAAGGGCTATATAACTATAAGGTGTATGGATTAAAAAAATATGTAAACAGAAATTGAAGAAACGGTGGGTGATCGGGGTCAAAAAAGACTTCCAACCCCTGGATCTAAAGCTCTGAATTTCCGGTCACAAGAAGTTCGGTGTTGGAATTTTAGTCAGGTGTGTTGAGGGTGTTTGTTCCTAAATGGTTTTACACTCGTGCAATGGTGAGTACACCTCCTCCAATTTCAACCTTCCTCATATTTAGCACCCCATTCTACTACCTATTCAGCCTATACGCTTATATACTAATTACGCTAATAGTTTTAGGGATTAGAATGGTTATATTTAGAGGAAACGTATCCATATTTGTGTGGAGGGATAGTGAAAAATCGCTTTGGAAAACTTACCCTCAGTACACCCGACCGAGATTCAAACCTCGATATCCCCGTCCTCGGCAGTCTAGCTCAACATGAATCACATTAGCATAAGTAGAAAAATATGGATTAAATTTGTTGATAACGGTTATAGCCCCATCTAAAAATCATATTATCTAAATTTACAAATTACACCAAGACACGGGAATCGAAACCGAGACCTTTGGCATTGGTGTTCTAATCCAAATTTTCTGGGTTCGACTCCCCTTGTTCAGGTGTCATTTTTATATTTAGTATGTATGATCAGTATATATATATATAATTGGTACAGTTCACCACACAGATTCTCTCTTATTTTTATCTTAAAATATACATTTACTAAAAACCCGCGAGATTTGTGAAATGGAATCATAAATGGAATAATACAAATTGCTACTTACTATATGTTATTAGGAACTAGAAACGCTGTTACAAGAAGTTTGAAAAAATAAAAAAACATAGCTGTCCACCAAAGAACATAAGACTAATTCATTTTCAAATAATTGAATTAAAGATATTAAATATCTGCTTATAGCTAAAAAAATGATTGGCTTTATAAAAATATGTTTCTCTTTGATAGTACTACAACTTTACAAAGATAAGTTATTTCGTATTTCAAATAGTTGTGGAGAAACGATGAAAATTGGAAAATTTCCCTAACGTAAATTAACCTAATAGGTCATTTTCACGAGAACGTGATAGTTGCCATCTTATGTATAATAATAAACTGAGTCTAGATACTAAATTTAAACAAAATCATGAAAGTGAACTTGGAGAAATTTTTTTTCTCATTTTGGCATTCAGTAAACTACCTTAAATTTAGGGAGCACAAGCTTATACAGAATAGATGAGTAATTCCAGAAAACGACACCGTGTCTAGGCCAGTAGCTCTAACAGTTCACAGTAGGTACACACCTAGTCCTTAGAGATTTAATAAACATATTTTACTTTTAACCAAAAACGATATGATAGGCTTATAAACAGAGCCCTGCGTTTGTGGAGTTCGCGATAGTTTGTCAATGTTAGATATGGCATTTTTTCTTTCAGATGTTCACGTTTCAGATAACCCTAATTGCAAATATATGCTCAGAATTGTCGCGATAATTCGCGAAATCGGCGTTTTAGCGCGATATTCGTGATTTAGTCACGATTTTCGGCATTCGCGCTAATATTTTGGGATATTGAAAAATAAAAATTGAAAGTTTTGATGGAAGAGAGTGATGGCATCGAAAGTTTAAAAATTGAGAATGTGCTGCTAGGGCTGAAGACAGACAGTATGTTCAGTGACTTCGCAACAAAGTGTTTGCAAGCGTTGTGGCTGCCGATTTCAAATGCAGATTCAGAACGATATTTTTCTAGGTATAGTTTAGTAGTAACAGACCGCAGAACCACAATGAAAGTGGATAACATTGTTACCAGCTGCATGTTGCAGTTTGGTGATGTTGAGTAGTTATTTTGTATTTTTCTAGCCTAAATTGAGATTTAAAAATATAGTCACAATTTTTGTGAAGTAACAAGATGATTTTTGTGTAATATTTTGTCTTTGTGACTTGTACATACTTTTCCCGGACCAGCTGCCGCTAAATCTTACTTTTTTAATAAGTTGACAGCACATTTTTTCGCGGACTAGTGTTTTTTTTTACCGTTTTGTCCAAACAAAATGTAATTTTTTGTTTTCACTTCAGTATGTTTAGTTTGCCTGTTTCAAACATTGTCCTGGAATTCTAGTTTTAACCCAACACAATCACCTTAATCACGAAAGTTTGTTAAAAACAACTTTTTTTAACGCTTTTGTCTTAATTCGATAATTTCGTCGCAAAAATAGGATTTTTGTAATTCACCGCTTATTCGCCGCTTTTGGGAAACTTAAAAACGAAATTGGGCTTTTTTATTCACCATAAAAGCAGGGCTCTGCTTATAAATAAAGCATTGCTGCATCAGACAGTAAGAAGTACCAATGTGTTGGTCCAAATGACCAAAATAAGTCAAAATTTAGATTATTTTATTGTGAAAGATATTAAAGTTTTTGAAGATGGTATGTTCCGGTTATTTTCATGTCCATTATGGTGGTAGTTTTTATTTAACTTTAGGAACAAACAAGAAAACCTTAATTCTGTTAAAAAAAATCAGGCTGTACTAGTATATGGCCAAAAATCAAAGCAATGTGGAAAATGTTTTATACATAACTATTATTAGTTGTTTACACACACACACACACAAACACACACACACAGAGGCCTATATATATATATATATATATATATATATATATATGTATAATGGATAGGACAATTGAGTCATTAAGTCATTAAGGATATTATGGATTCGAGAAAATTAGAAAATTTTTAATTCAAATTAATATTTTTTAGATTTATTAGTTCTTCAAATTTTGAATTAGAGTTTGCTTTCTAGCTATAATACTTTTTAATATGGGTTCATATCCAGAATAATTATATAACAAACTTTAGCAATCATACTTCAAATAATTAATGTATCACTTAATGTGTATTTTCATAACGACGCAATATTATGAGTGGTGAAGTACGCAATGCGTGGGACGCAATGCTCTAGGGATCAAATACTAGTGGTTTCCTTGACAACGCGATGCGTAGTGCTTCAATATGATGCGTGTGACGCAACATCTCTCCTGTTTTTAGAGCAGTCAAGTGAGACCAGAGCAGCGCATTAAGACGTGTTGGTTTGTTTATTGTGGTTATTTGTTGGATAGTCCATTTGTTAGAAATGGGAGTTAAGAAACAACAATGTATTATTATTATTATTATTATTATCACGGCGTCTTACTACCCGTTCGGGTTATACGCACTTACGCTAATGTGTAATGGTAGGGTGATTGTGAGATGAAAATGGTGGACCTACAGTTTAACGTGGGATCCGAACCACGGTGGAGGCCTGGCATTCCATACATTCACAAGTTGTGATTAATACAAGATTTTTCAGAGGTGAGGGAAGGGTTTGGCAATCAGATAAATCTGTTCCGGGACCAAGGATTGAACCCCGGACCCCTAGCACAGATGTCTGACACCTTACTGCTAAACCTCCCAGGTCACCAACAACAATGTAATCAACCGCGCTTTTGTTCTGGTGATGACGAAGAATTGATATATTTGGTTTTAGAACATAATATATAGTATATATATATATTTTTTTTTTAACACCGCGTCTTACCACCTAGTCAAGTAATGTGCATAAATACTGAATAGGCTTATGAGTAAGGGATGAGGAAATTTTAATCAAGAGGAGGTGTATCTGTATTTGCGTGGAGGGAGAGTGGAAACCCATTTTGGGGAAAACCACCCGCAGTACACCCAGACTAGATTATAAAAACCCTATCTTCCTAACAGTGTCAGTCTAGTCTAACACGATAGTGACGCCTTAGACCATGTGGAGACAGGTTATTCTATGAAAGATTATTTATCCGGAATATAAGGAAAATATGAATATGGGATCAAACTAACGTTAAAAACCTTCTCTTCTTAGGTACACTTATTCTCAAAAAAATATATTCTTGAGGCCATGTGTACACAGCCAACAAATTGTCTTAACACTTTTTTGCTGTTACCTTTCTGGCTAGCAACCACACAGCAACAAATGAACGATGAAACAGTCGCGTCGTTGATGTGTTTGTTCACAGGGCACATATTTGTTACCAGGAAAAAACAAAATTTCCAGAAATGTATATTACGTCTGGTATCATAATGAACGTAGTTGAATTATGTGTTTATTTTTGCTCTTGTATTCTAAAATAGAAAACAAAGACGACGCGAACGTCAATTTTGGGTACATCCCATTTACAAAGAAAGACTTTAGCTAGGAAAGTTTTATACAAGCTTTGAGCGTTTAGGAATTATTACGATAAGTTTTATTTCCTACTATAGAATGAATGTTTCCAGTTTTGATGAACATTTTGCTCTAGTTGTACCCTCAATTTCTCGGCAGGACACTAGTTGGAGAAGGAGCTCGATTGAACGATAGATATACATTGTATAGGGTATTTGTTCCTAAGCTAGACCGAAGTGATGGGCTGGTCCAAGCCCAATCCGGTGAGCAACGACAGATATATGTATATGTATGTATCTGTACTCAATAACTCGTATCCCAGTTTGTGGGAAGATTAGCCTGTACTAATGTACCGTTGCCCGGGGGATGCCCGAATGTACTAATCGTACATCCGTTCCGTGGAGGCACTTTCCATGTCCCGATGAAATGAGGTGATGGTGATAGTGAGTATGAGAGCGATAGTGAGTATGATGGTGATAGTGAGTATGATAGCGATAGTGAGTGTGAAGGTGATAGTGAGTATGATGGTGATAGTGAATATGAGAGCGATAGTGAGTATGATGGTGATAGTGAGTATGATGGTGATAGTGAGTATGATGGTGATAGCGAGTATAATGGTGATGGTGAACAAGAAGTTGTGGAACCAGTGGAAACCCTTAAACCTAACTTAAGCCTAACAAACCAAACCTTGGTGACCATTGGAATGATTCTCCTTTCGGGAAAATTACTCATATTACTATCAGGAAATAGAACCTTTTAAAACCTTTTAAAATTATTTTTAAATAAAGGCGTTTATAATATTAGCGGAAATGAGTAAATTCTGTTTTTGTGGTACACCAGGCGTTATTTTGTAAATAAGTTCATTTCCCTTGTCGAGGTTAATATCACGCCTGTAAAAGCGAGAGGGAACTCGAACGGGATTATATACAACATGGCGTGAATTAAATTAACCCAAAAGGGGGTACGGGAATGGGCCGCATGAAAAGAGCTTGGGAGGTCTGGTGAAATTTTTGAGGAGAGCCAGAGAAGGAGGAATGGGGGGCCATGTTACTGGTAGCGCGTTTAGGAGGGGGATTTTATAGAAGCGAAAGCTTCTCCGAAACTTTGTGGTGCATTGTAGGGCCCCGCAACCCCCTCCCACGCCTCTTTTCCCCCTCTACCTCATCATCTAGCGTTTCAGCTTAAACAAAAGACGATGATTTTCATAGCAACCTTACAAAGTCAACATTAATTATATAGCTCCACCATCTTCCCCCACCCCTTTTTGCCTGTAACACATTGTTACTTTTTAAAATCTTAGGTAACATTATTCTTAGTGAAAAAACTTTTTTTTATCTCAAGAGTTATTTATTTTTGCATGGGTAATGCTACAAAAGTTATTAATATTTGTATACAAAACTATTTTCTATTCCCTTGCTTTAAGTTAATTATTTAGGTCATCATAGAGAGTACGATAGCTTAGATTCATATTTAAAGTAGGATTTGGATAATTTGACATTTACAAACTCAAAGAATTGAGTGGTTTGAAATCACCATGACTCCCTATGAAATTTATATGTAAATTAATGGTAAACATAAATCGCATTTAATTCGAATTTTAGAAAAAAATATTAGGATAATTCGATCGATGACTGCATAGTGGTTTTTTGTTAAAGTTTGTACGCATTTCAAGCCTAACTTAACAATCTTTATTAAACCCACCCAAATGCTGAGAGCGTCAAATAAAGTTGAAGTTGGCGTATTGACACATATGTAGTAAATGAGGATGTGGGGAATTATACGCCAGTGGCAAGTGGGTTGCCTAATATAAGGGATGCGTTGGCTTGAATTTCATCAATTCTTATTTAAGTCTGCAGTCTGTATGATATGTTATCCAAGTTTTTATATTTTGTGTTTGTATTTTTCCTGTTTTTTATGTATGTTTTTATTGTGTATGTGTATTTGTTATATAATATGTGTGTATGATTATATATAGCATTTTTTTAGGCTATTGATTTAGTTTGTAATATCTGCTTAGATATTCATGAATATGGTTGGTTTGAATTTAGGATATTTCAAAATATTTCTAGTTATCTCCTTGACTTCAAATTAAAAAAGTTCTACTGTGTTTTTATATAACATATTCAATATTACTATTGAGAAAATTAAAATATAATGTTATAAATGACATAGGTCTGATAAATATTTAACTGGTGAACAGGCTAGAGCTACGAAAGAAAGCGATATAAAGATAGTAGCAGGGGACAAAGTTAGAAAGAAAGTGTTGAAGAGTGAGAGAGGGACAGTGACAGACAGAAAACGAAAGAGGAAAAAATATAGAAAAAAAAGCCTCATCTCGTAACAAAGTTCGATTTAATGGTTCCGTGATGAGAATCCGATTATTTTCATTAAAAAAAATAAGTTTGGCTGTGGGTGGACGGTAGGGAGTTTAGAGAGTTTCCGGAACTTGTAGGGGTGACCGGGTGTTTGTGTTGTTGATAGAGGGGAGTGTGGGAGGTGGGTAGGTGCACGCCACCCTAAATGAGGCGTCCATAGGTTACACATGATCCGAAACCTCGATGATACGTCACCTAGCGCCGATCACTGTGGACAGGAAACTAGAATGTGTTTGTGTGTGTCTGTGTATGTGTGTCAGGGGTAAGGGTATATATGGGAAACAGAAGAGTATAATGGAATACAGCGCAGATACATTAGCGAATGAAAACCCAATACTATTTGCGCATCAAAAAGTCAGAACACACACACACACACTCATCTTCAGTGTTGTGCAAATAATTATTTACTGCTAGTTTAATAAGTATCATCTTTCTGTATCCATCCCTTTCCCTCTTTTCCTCCTGTACCACCATTTCAGTGGTAGCATTATTTATAAATTGCATTACTCAATTTACATTATTATTTTTTCTTCACGCTCCACGCTTAACACTCTATATATATCCAACACCTTACCCCTAAACCACCAGGTCACCCACTTTTGGGTTAGAATCATCGATATTTAGAGACAGATGTTTTTCAAACATCGATGGCGCTTCTCCGATGTAGACATCGATTTTAAACATCGATGTTTTGCTATCGATGCTCATCCTTAGACTGAAATGAATGTCATGTCTCTCCCAGTCAGTAATGCCATTCGATCAAAACAAAAATTCTTTCTAGGTTTAACAGTTTATAGTGAAACTGTTTAAGGGCCTAAACATACTTCCGGTTGAATACTCTCCCTATTAATGATTTCTTTAAATGGTTCTTTACATGGAAATGGGACTGTAAGAGGATGTAGATGTTCGAGCTTATAGAAATAAAATCAATACTAAACAATACGTGTTTTTTTAAACATATGTCATTCTTGCCCCAAATAACGGCTGTATTATGAGAAGGCTGTGCTCGTGGTTTTGATTAGAGTGGGGCGTGGAACATATGCTGACACACCCAGGACAGAATAACAAGTTGGAACTGAATCAAGTCGCTACCGGGCCTAATATTCGATTGTGGGAGTCAACAAGTGTTTTTTTTTTCAGCACCGTTGTCGTGGGATGGCCTCCGGTACATGTGACACGCTCAAGGTCATTCTACAATAAAAACTTAATCACGCACTTTTAATAAATAGTGATTCAATTGTCTAAAATCATTTTATTATTACTATTAAATTTATAAATAATTTTTCTTTATATATTTGAGGTATTTAATGTGTACTTTCTGAACCGACTGATAATTTCAACACACGAGAATTTCTATGGACGAGAACGAAAGGGCCAACCAGTTTTGCCAGGAAAGGTATTTCCCCATACCATCCAGGGATCTTTTACAAGCCACGATCGACATGAGACCAACGGCTTTACTTTACCTCCAAAAAGGAAGTTGTGCTACGGATTTTAGTCGTTCAAGAAAGATCTGTCGACTCCATCTGGGTTTGAACCCAAGAATATCAGTTCCAGAGGCGATAACTTTAACACAAGACCACCGAGGTTGACCGTGATAATTTCAAAATTATTAAATTATAACCCGCCTCGGTGGCGTAGTTGGCCAACGCGCTTGTCGTGTGGAGCTCGACTGCCGAGGACGGGGAGATCAAGGTTCGAATCTCGGTCGGGTGAACTGGGGGGTGGTTTTTCCTAAATGGCTTTCCACTCCCCCTCCACGCAAATGCGGGCTCACTTCCTCTAATTCAACCTTCCCAATTCTTAACCCATTAGAGTAATTAGTACGTAAAGTGTATAACCCGAACGGGTAGTAAGACGCGGTGCTAAAAATTAAATATTATTATTATAATTAACTGATCGTATACACCTTATTTGACTGTCTAGTTACACTGTACGAAACCTGGAAGGAGACAGAAATTTAGTCTGTAATCTTAGCATTGCGGGTTTGTATTTAAATAACTTTATGAAGACCTTTTTACTTGAATTATTCGATTTGTACCAAAAACCAATTCCACTATAATTAAATAGAACACGTAGAAAATTTAAATATTAGGTGTGACTTTTGGCTTATAACCAACTACAGGTAATTATACATGTTGATCATCCCGTTTTAATACCTTTTCAGGTTATCTACCGATTACGTTAATGCGTTTAAAATAAGGAAGGTTGAATTTAAAGGAAGTGTGCCCAAGTGGAGGAATAGTGGAACAACCTTTAATAAATAAACATCCTTAGTACACTCAACTCGAATTCGAACCCCGATACTCCCATAATCGGCAGGTCAAATCTATCGCGTAGGTGGAATAATGGTTAATATAAAATGAGGCAAATAAATAAAATAAAATTCAGACTGTCAATTCATCATTTGTGTGTTAATTTCAGCTGGAATAATGAAATGGCACGTAAATCAAACACATTGAGTGAAATTGTAGTCTTTGACACGTCGAACTAAACAGAATTCCATAGAAGAGAACGGACTGAATGAAGCCTTCCCTATCACTATTGTAAAATAATTGATAGGATTTATTGTTGAGTGAAGAAAAAATCGATTTTTTTTTATCATCGTGTCTTACTTACCACCTGTTCAGGTTATACTCCTATGTACTAATTACTCTAATGGGTTAGGGATTAGGAAATATTAATATAGAGGAAATGAACCTGCATTTACGTGGAGGGAGAGTGGGAAATCATTTATAAAAAGCACCCTAAGTGTGCCCAACCGGATTCGAACCCCAATCTCCCCATCAACGGCAGTCTAGTCCAACACTATAGTAGTGCGTTAGACCACGTGGCCAACGAAGTGGGTGATAGTAATTACTCTAATGTTACTCTAACAGAAGACTACACCGCCGATGATAGGACGATTGTAGTTCGAATCTAGGTCAGATGTACTGTGGATGTTTTTTTTTTACAAAATGGTTTTCCACTCTCCTTCCACGCCAGTGTGGGTACACTTCATAGAACTATAGCCTTTTTAATCCCTAAAACAATTAGTGTAATTAGTACATAAACGTATAACCCGAACGGGTAGAAAGACACGGTGCTAAAAAAAATACACTAATGGGGTAGGGGTGAAAAAGGAAGCATTCTAGAGATAATATAATGGCCTTTGCGTAGAAGGAAAGTGGAAAATCATTTAGGAAAATCCACCCTAATTAGACCTGACTGAGATATTAACCCTGATCTACCCGTCATTAGCAGGCCAGTTCAACAAGAGTGTGTCTCTTTAGACCCTCCGGCCTCTGATGCACGTGGAAGGGAAGTTTAATTTCATAATTTTACAGGTTTTGTTATATAACACTTATTTAGCTGGACATAGATACATGCAATAGTGCTTCAGTATATATATATATATATGTATATAGTTATTTTTTTATTGGTTATGGACATTATGGAATTTGAACACAATTTTCTCTATTCATTTAAAATGTTTATGTTCAAATCCCATGATACACACGAAAATCATTCATGGACTTTTGGAATTCATATTTATAGAAAACTTAACGAAACGATCCTACCTTAAATTATATATTTATTTTCACCAAGCAAATTATTTGCCATAAAAGTTGAGACACAAGTACTAATATTTTGTATTACCGTCCATACCAACTAAATAGATAGCAGTTATTTTTATGCCAACAAACCCGCATAAAGTTTGGTCCTCGACATACAAAGTAGTTTTATATTAGTACTCGATTTTCTCGTTGGGGGCGGAGCCCTAGTGAGTTTTTTTTTACGAGTGGATAAAAATTAATGTAAATCCTAAGCCGTTTTTTGATAGGGCTTACCATTTAGGCACAAGAGACTTACATAGAAAGGTCCGCACCGACTTTAAATTTGCTCCACATTTTTAATGTTTTCAGGGGATAATTTTTTTAAAAAATTTTTCTGTCGGTTACAGGCTAATAGTTATAAGTTTGACAAATTTCAAGTTTCTAGCCCATATGAAAGTGGGTAAACAATGTCAGTGAGGGAGTCAGCCGTGTAGATTTATAGTAGTATGATAATAATTAACTTGCTAAAACACTCTTCTTCTTTTTTCTAGAGCTAAATATTAATAATTTGATTAATAGATGTGATGTTAAGTATACGAGGTGTGTTGAATTTACTGACAGTATATTTTATTTCAGGATAATGGTTAAGCCTGTTTGCTTCAAAATTTCATAGCCAAATAGGAATTTTGCTAGGATTAGTTTTATATTTGAAATTCAAAAAAATAATATTTCTAATATTAATCTCTACGTAATTATAAATTTAAAGTTTAAATAAATCCCACATTCGGATTCTATGAAGTTTGATTTTATACATTCCAACTATATATAAAAAAATCGAATAGTATAACGTTTTGAATATGTTAACCAAGATACATTATTTTACTTACCCATATAAGCTCGTGAATATGGTAATATTTAAAATATCGTCATAAGTTAGACATAATTTACTGACCATATTATTTTATTGGGCTCAAAAATATCACCCTAACATTGCATAGTAAAATACTCGACAGATTTGATTCGAACTATTTTAATTTAAAAAAATACTTGATTAGAACTATTTTAATTTCAAAAATACTCCATTCGCGAATTTAAATTTTAAAATATTCGATTTGTATTCGATTAAAGCAATAATTTGGATTCGATTAAATCAATAATTCGGATTCAATTCCAGATTTAAAATTAAGAATTTTGACATGCCTAATGTTCATTTATATATATATTCAGTATGGCATTTTAAGAACTGCACCACTTTATAAATTGTCAATGAAAGTTTTTTTTTTTACTTTTCAGTGTAAACGGAGTGTATACTGTACAGTCCTATTCGAGCGGAAAGGAATTTTCTGGACTGTTAAAAAAAGTTACTAAAATATTATCAAATTGTATGGTCTGCAGATGCTAATTTTTGAAAGATAAAATCAATAACCTTAAAATAATATTAATATTGTATTAATATGTTATCAATGTTGACCCCAAATAAGTATGTTTTAATTTCTAAAAGTGCCTTCCTTCTACAATCCGAACATATAAAATAAAATTGATATAATGGTATTAAAATTTTAGTGGATACTACATTAATACTTTATGTTGCTATATTAACTGAATTCGAATGAGTGGAATAATGGACCTTTTTTATTTATATTTTGCATCCGATATTGTGGTTGACGGACAAGCGGCGAGTGTTAGAGAACAAACCAACAAGTGTTATCCTGCAAATGGGCGAGTTAAGGGGGTTGGTGGGGCGACCTCCAGCGATGTTCGGGCTACCGTAAAACACGTGACATTAACTACGGACCAAAGCATTCAGACATGTGCTACATCACACGAGTTCATATAACCCAACATTTGCGGCGAGTTAGAAAACACAAGCAACGAGAAAAAGTTTGTTTTTATTCACTAGTAATGTATTTATTTTACTATTTTTATATTTTAAGTTTCCAGAATATGCTATATTATTTTTACCGTGTATTACTACCATTTCTAGTTTATACTTGTTATCGTCCAATCCCGATTCCAGGACAAACTATATCGGACTAGGCCAAATTGGTACATCCTAAGATCCTCAGGACTTACTAGTTTAGTCTAAACCAAATTAATTAATTAATCATGAAACTTTGGCCTATAACATACGATAAAGTTGTATGGCCTAAAATGTTATCAGGCCAAACCAGGGTTAGGTTAGTGTAGGTTTATAGGTTTGGTTTTATTAGGTTAGGTTTTCTTATGTTAGGTTAGGTTATGGTAGGTTATGGAAGGTTGTTAGGTTTTCTTATGTTAGGTTATGGTAGGTTGTTAGTTTAGGTTTGGTTTTCTCAGGTTAGGTTAGGTTAGGTTATCTAACAGCATCTGCACTTGATCTGAGCATGATGAAACACGACTCATCCTATAGGTTAAGAAAGAGGAAAACTAGTATTGCCTGAAATTATCAGGATGTACCAATTTGGCCTAGTCCGATCTAGTCTGTCCTGTAATAGGATTTGGGCTATAGCATACTCATAAAAATGTAACACGCTAATAAAGGAGGGATACATGAAAGGTCGCTTCATTTGCTTGGAGGGAGAAATAATTAAGGGGGAGGGGGGAAGCACCCCAGTACAACTGACCGGGATTTGAACCCTAATCTCCAAGTCACTGGCAGTCTAGTTAATTGAGAGAGTGATGCCTTTAATCATTCAGCCACCGAGGAAAGTGTGTATATAACCTACAGATATATTTTCTAAACAAAAATTTTAATTAAATCTTACCAAAGTGTGCTACGCAACTGGTATAGTTGGGTTTGATAAAACAATTTTTGAGTGTCAATTTCGAGAGCGAGGTTTGATACATGTCACAGTGATAGATAGCTATCTTTCATTTTTAACATGCAACATATGAGTATCCAGCTGTTTAAAAGATATGGTACCATAATATTTCTTTATGATATGTACAGACTAATTTTTACAGGAATAACTTTATTTAACATCTCTGCCTACCAAAGAATATAAAAATATATTTCATAGATTCGAACCTCGATCTCCCCGTCCTCATCAGTAGAGCTCAACACGACAAGTGCGTTAGCCAACTACGCCACCGAGGTGGGTAACTACGCAATAAATCTGTCTAATACAAAGTGACTTAAAACATTCTAAATGAAAAAAAAAATCGTTAAAAACTTCTGGTAATCTAGTTTACAAACACCCTTTCAGAACTGCCAACACACTAATCCTCTCTTCTCTTATAAAACGCTCGCTTAGCTTGTTTACGACCAGCAAACGTCACATTCTCGATTACGTCACTTCCCGCGAGCCACCCTTAACACACCCCTTTCCAGCCATCAACCCCCCCCCCCCCCCC
>CABFVX010000038.1:493784-533968 GCA_902151425.1 Timema shepardi | reverse complement strand
CCCCCCCATTGGGTTTTCCATTCAATACCTTGAAAGCGGTTCTAGATTCTTCCATTCACGCTTCATGACTTGCCCACCGTAAACTGCGAGATTTTACTACCCTAGCAATCTCTGGTGAGTACAGGGTATACAGCTCATTATTATGTATCCTCCTTCACTCTCCACTATTCTCATACATTTTTTTGTATTTGGAAATGTAGGTTATTGCTGGAATGAATTGTCTAGATAGATTATAGATATGATAATTGAGATCAAATAGAGATTAATTAAAACACACAGAACAAAAAAAAACCTGATTTGATGATACAACATTATTTGTGATCCATAGTTTTTGTTATATTTATGTTTCGTGCCTCACTACCAACCTTTTTTATGACATCGGGAAAGCTGTATTTTATAACGTTCATAAATTCACCTTCTATCGTAAATTATAGTATATAGTTTGCAGCTTCACTTTTTTTTTAATGGCGCGTCTTACTACTTTTTCGGGCTATACACCTATGTACTAATTTTACCAATGTGTTAAGTATTAATAAGGTTGAACTTAGAGGAAGTGCATCCACATTTGCGTAGAGGCAGAGTAAAAATATTTTTGGAAAAGCCATCCTAGGTATATCCAACCAGAATCGAATCTTGAAATCTCCGTATTCGGCAGTCCAGTCTATTGTGAGAGTAACGCCTTAGACCCTGTGACCACTGAAGTAGGTTGGCTTCGCTATTGAGTATTTGTAAATTTTGATATGATAACCCTTAAGATAAAAACTTTAATAAAAAAAAGTATGTTTGGTACAGCTATAAAGTTTGCTGTCGAAAGAATATGTCGTTTTCTGAAAACGTGGCTTCTGTTAAGAATATTTTTGATACTTTAAATTTTCGGATCCATCCTTTTTGTGTAAGTTTTTATACAAAAATTAAAATTATGAAAAACGGTTGATTAAAACTCCGGGAGCTAACTCTCGAAATTAAACACTTCACTCTATAAATACAACGATAATGAACATAACAGTCTTCCGATTTCAAATTTGTTTATGCTTAGTTATTAAATTAATGAAACCCTATCTCAATCGGTATCATGTCTTCCTACTGATATAAGGGTACTAGGTTCAATTTCTGGCAGGGCCAACAAATATGTCGTTGGTATAATGTGGTTTTGTCCTTTCACAGGGAGGTTAGATTATGTGTAGTAATAAATTAATCGATTAAAAAATTTCACGTTAAATTCTTTAAAAAAAGTTAAATGTAGATATGCTGTGTGGTTGTTATAACGACGAGGAAACACAAATATAAACAATTATATATTCGATTTCAACTTACGGGAGCCTTCCTTAATACATTGTAAAGTAGTCAAACTGAAGTCAACTTTAATGCAATTTTCTAAACACCAAAGGCAACTTGGTCAAACTTTTTGAAACAGACTTTACGTGTCATTTTGTTAGCATCCCCCTTCTAATTCCAGGGTTAGACTTTATTTCGTTAGTCGTAGCCCATCTGGGGCCAAGGTGCAGAACGTATCACTCTAGCTAGGGGTACAAACTAAGAGAGAATTATGACGTCACCGAACTCGTCTACACGTGGTACAGCGTATCAGGATATTTACGAGAAATACTGGCTGCACGGATAATGTGTCTGACTTTTAACTTATCGGCCATACTGTGGGTGGGGAAATTAAATTGGTTTCAAGAATATTTTGAATGACTCATAATGGATCGCAGGTTTGGATAGTGATATTAATAGCAGTTTTTTTATAGCACCGCGGCTTACCACGGCTTGATTTTCATATGAAATCCGTTACATGAAAGCTGAAAAGTCAAGTTGCCACAATATGGCAGGAAGAAAATAATACAAATGAACTTTTAATATTAGTCCATTTAGTTAATGATGTGTAACCAAGTTGGTGGCAGCATTATCTAACGCGCTACTCTCACAGTGGACTAAATTGCCGATGACTGAGAGATTGAGCTTCGAATATCAGTCGGATGTACTGAATGATGGTGGTTTTCCCTTAAAGGTTTTTCCACTTTCCCTCTACTCAAATGTGGGTACTTTTCCTATAAATATAACCTTCTTTATCCCTAATAGCACTAACGTGTTTAGTGCATAGGTATATAAACCGAAAGGGAAGTAAGACGCGGTGCTAATAAATACAAACCATTTGGTTATCGAAGCGGGTTTCACTTAGGTTAATGTTGATGACCCGCATCGGTGGCGTAGCTGGCTAACGCGCTTGTCGTGTTGAGCTCGACTGCTGAGGACGGGGAGATCTAGGTTCGAATCTCGGTTGGGTGAACTGGGGGTGGTTTTTCCTAAATGGTTTTTCAATCTCCCTCCACGCAAATGCGGGTTCACTTCCTCTAATTCAACCTTCCCAATTCCTAATCCATTAGAGTAATTAGTAATTAAAGCGTATAACCCGAACGGGTAGTAAGACGCGGTGCTAAATATTAATATTATAATGTTGATGGATAATCAGTGGCGGCTTGTAGATAAAATTAGTGGGGGTGCTGCCCCATAAAATTTTTAGCCTTTGTTTTAAAATTGTGTAAAAGGAAAAAAAAAAATGTATAAAAAGAAATTTTATTCAGGAGCTTGATAAAATCTTAACAAAAAAACTACATTTTTTACTTACTTTAACTTAAATTGTTACAGTTCAAGCTTGATCTATTCATTTAAAAAATAAATCCATTCTTTTTGTTTTAATGTATGTAAAAAATTCAATAATTTTCTCCTTAGCGAAAATAAAATTTATTTTAGTACTGTTCACACTAAAGTGATTATCTTTTAAAACAAATATGAATGTCAAAAATGCATAGTTTTTAATCTCCATTCGATTTTTTGAGTTTCTTCATATTGAGGGGAAAACTTTAGAACGAATTAGTCGAGAAAGTTAAGGTCTTTACTTTATTGGTCAAAATTAAGTAGCCCACTATTATCTATTGTATTGTTTATATAATTATTATTTAAATATATAATTTTAACATACATATTGGTCATGAATAAGTTTCAAGCAAGGGATTTGAAAATAAAGTACCAATAACAAAATATGTTTACAGCAAAATACGTAAATTTTTATTCCAGTATACTTTAAAACTAATCTCATGTAAACTACGAAATTTTTGTTTTTTTATAAAAAAAAAAATAGCATAGAAGTTTTATTACATGGTCAGTCCCTATTTGATATTTGAATGGTCTAAAGGCAATTGTTTGCGCCAGTTTGAGAAATGTTTTATTCATCTGTTTATTTCACTGTCTAGCCGTTCGACCCTTACAGTGGACACTACTCCCATACCCCTATTACTCCTCTATATCACCCTACTTTCCTTTATTCCGTCGCCTCTCGTCTGTATATTGCAAAATAGAGAGAGAGAGAGGGTTAATGTTCATTTCTGTCCGCCGTAATTCCCTGTATGAATACAAACAAACAACTCGGTTATAACATAAAGGCCATCTAGAATATTTGTTATACAATGGAAACCTATGTCAATGGTAGTGAAATTTTAAACAAAGCTTTTAATTACTCCTACTAACGATGGCTTGACTGGCTCAAGACAATGTTCGTATAAGTATTTTATAAATTACGTAATAATTTTAATAATCAGCTTGTAATTATGTAGGATGGTAGGAAATGGCAAATTGTTTCATATATTAAGTTCAAGGTACGGGTTTGAGTAAATGTTTGTCCTTTTCTCGCAATTTTTCGACAAAAATGATACATACAGTTCACCCTTGTATACAAGGTGACGTCAGAGGCACACCTATATATACCTGGAATTGAATACAAGCCAAACCAGGTGAATGTAAATATTTAATGAAGGTTATTTGTTACCAGAGTTCTACCGCACACGCCAAGCTCTAGAAAAAAATGTGTATATATATGAGTGAAATTTTTATACGTTTATTTGTCTAAAATATAGATTTTAATTTTGTTTTATCACCGGGTCTTGCTATCTGTGCACCTGGCTACGAGCCAGGCCTCGATTCCCGGCTGATGCCTTGTGTAATATTTCCGAAATGGGAATCACCCTAACGGTCACCAGGGTTTGGTTAATTAGCCTTAAGTTAGGTTCAAGGGCTTTCGCCGGTTCTGCACCCTCACACTCATCATCCCCCTCATACTCACTATCATCCTCACACTCACTATCACCATCCCCTCATTTCATCAGCACGTGGAAAGTGCCTCTTAGGAAAGGATGTACTATTAGTACATTTGGGCGTCCCCAGTGCAACGCTACATTAGTACTGACTAATCTTTCCACTATTGGAATAAATATTGATGTCACTCAGACGCGCAATATTAATGATAATAATATTTATTATTATAATATATATATATTTTTATAATAATATATATTTTTATAATAATAAGCCTATATATATTTTTATAATAATATATATATATTTATAATAAGATATTTATTATATATATTTTTATAATAATATATATGATAAGATATTTATTATATATATAATAATAATTATTATTATTATAACTAGAACACATATTACAATTACTCTAATGGGCTAGGGATAAAGAAGGAAACCCTTTAGAGTTAGTCCACCCACATCTGCTTGGAAGGAGAGTGGAAAACCATTTAAGGAAAAACTCTCGATAGACCAGCCCGGGCTTAAATCTCCCCTTCATCAGCAAGTTAGTCAAACGTAAGCGTGACGCCTTAGATCATTCCATCACTGGAGTGAGTTATTATATCCTAATTTTACTCTTGTTTGGAATACATTCGATAGAAATATTTATTACCTGCATGAGAATTACACGGGATCAGTCTGTGCTGCTAGTAAAAGAGAAATTGTTGTTGTTAGAATCTTCACCGGGTGCATCAGTGGGGGTTTACTCGTGTGATTTATAATTATGTTTTTTTTTACATCTTTTCTCCCGGTTACCGCAAGTGAATTTAATCTAAGTTACCATCTGCATCCTTATTATACAACTTAGGACTAAACGTACTAGTTAAAGGATTGTACACTCTATATGCTCGGTGGCTCAGTCAGCAAGGAATTTAACCTTAATTGGAACAGATAACCGAAAGTGATAAGATATTTTTAAGCAACCAGAAACAAAATATGAATTATAAAAATAAATTGCTTTGGGACCAGAATTAAACTTTAATAGTAGGTTTTAGTTCCAAAAAGTTTATATCTTTTAATAATGTATTTTTTTATAATTACATTATATATAAAAATACCATTAAAAAACACTTATTAAATGCTAGAAGCTTATGTATATTGAAGGTGATTAAGAAAGAGTCAGTACTCACCGAAAATTAAACACTGATACGTTCATATTTATTTGCTTTGGTGCCCGCATAATATAAGACAACAGCTAGCAACGTGGGGTACGCGTACCCCTAGTGGTACGTACCAGGAAGTTTGGGGTGTACGTGAAAATATTCGAATAGAGGCGGAATGAGCTATATTTGCCAGCGGTCTAAGACAAAAGATCACTCATAAGTTATGAAAATAATTCAACGATATAGGGAGCTACGGTTCGGGTTTTTACTTCATATGACCTTGAGAAATCTATTTAAATTTCAAACATAAAATAGTTTTATAATTATTAATAAATTTATACATAAATTAAATGTTAGTTTTTTATTGTAACTTTTGCTTTTTGAATGTAAAAATGTTTCAGCTTATTACTAAATTTTTTTAAATCCCATTATTAGACCATTTATTTTTGGTTGCAACAAATAAATTAGAAATAACTACTACTGTAGTAATTATACATTTTGCTAATATGAGGGACACAATTTATGGAAATGGGCTACCAAGGGGTACACAAGGGATAAAAGATTTGGAACCGCTTATCTTAGCCTTTTAGTAAATAAATTTGGGATTTTTTAGAAACCATTATTTTTCTTGCCCTGGCAATATTACCTAGTTTTTAAAGAAAACACAAAGATGTAAATATTATTTCAGGTGTCCATAAGTTTCCTTAGTTTGTATAAATTAATATTATAGATAGGTAAATATGTTTTACTGCCATTATAGTCTTAAAAGGAAAGGGTTTTACGTCAGACTGTTCATTACAAATGTTTTTTCTTTATTATTCTGTCTTTATGGTAATCCTGGTGCATTTATTTTTAAATTTACCGTTCCAGTTTTTATCCCCTTACATGTTGATAAATTATGTTTATGATATACAGTAGAGTTTAACAATAAAAATAACAAAACATAGTTTTAGATAGCGCATCACTCAAGGAAAGTAATTTAACAGAAGTCATCAGAAAAAATTGTGGAAAAAGGGCCATTCTTTTTAAGGGGTTGGCCATCGCCCGTTACGACTGCACTTGAAGCATTATATCAGTCTTCAGGGGAGGATGTGAGTTGAAGGGAGCTACACGGATGTACAAAATGTTGCTTGCGTCTAGTTAATTGAAAAGTTAAAGAAACTTTTCTGAAAGGGTGAGAAATTATTACAAGTAAAGACAATGCAAGTGAAGCTATCGTTGCAGAGGTATAAAGCTGACTGATCAAGGTTTATATTCGTAAATTGAAAAATGACACCTGGTTACGGGTATCAAACCCAGGACCCTTGTATTGGTGCCCCTAATTTACCCCCTTTCTATTCAGGTTACGTCACTGTTCATGATAATCCTTCACTCTTTGTTTAAGGTAGAGTATGTTATGGACGTGTGGATATCGTCAGCTATCATAAGCTTTAATTGATACCACAGCTACCACAAACAGGGTAGTGGCTTAATTCTACCACTTTTACAATTATTATAATTGTAGAGTCTATTCACCATAGGAGTGGTGTTAACTTACAGCTAGTAAAAGATGTGAAAACAGTTAAAAGGAAAAACAAAATAAAAATCTAATTGTTTGCTGTATGCATTTTAACAGGCAAAAGTACAAGTCAACGGATTAGGGAAAATTGCGTCCGGGAGAACTGCACTTTCACTGAAAAGAGGGTAAAATTGCGCCCTCCTATCAATCATCAGACCAATAGTTGGGAAAAAGTGCGCCCCACAAACTGTTTTACACACTTACAAAACAAGTACGCCCAAGGACCTAACTAATTGTTGGAAGAGTCTAGCCTAGATTAAAAAAAAAATGGAGTAAAAGGTCATCAATAATTTGTTTGGTAAATTCAATTTATACGCTCATATCGAATGCTTACAGATACAAACTAATCTTTATTTAATTGAAAACCTAACCTAACCTTACCTAACCTAAACAACAAGCAAAGAGAAAGGTGCGATGAATCGATGTTCTTACACCTCCTCAAGACCTCATGATGAGCGATGAGTCCCCCCTTCCTAAACAAAAGGATGCGATGAACCGATCTAAGGAAGTGAAAATTGTGAGGTTAAGAGGAACGTGAGAAGAGTGTGCCCAAACGACCCTGTTAAAATTATTTAGGTGAGACAGACAAGGTCGTGTGGGCGCATTTCCCCTCATCTATTTGTGTTATGATTCATGCGAGGGTACAGTTTTCCCAGGATACAATTTTTTCGACACCCAACTCAACATATGGTTCGGTCAAGGGATACTTGAGTAGATCTGGTATATTTTATTAGCTGTCACCTACTTTCCTAACGTTGATATGGTGTACATGAAAGCGAATAACATGGACTGTATATATATCAACTGGTGCCGAGGTTAGTTAAAATACAGTGACATTTTGGTGATGTTGGCTAGTGAGCATTTTTTTTCACATGCACTGGGCAGATAATTGGGTGGGTTAAGACTTCAGAATCGCAATGGACTGGTTCGTGGGTGAAAGGGAGATCGAAGTTCGAATCTCATCTGAGTGAAATGATGGTACTCTATATTTGATTTATCTCTGTAATTTCTCCATTCTTTATTTACGTTAATGCTATTATTTAAAGAACCTTCACTATCACCACGTCTGGAATTATTTAATAATATTTTAATTGAAAAGTCATTTTCAGTTGTGTATAGTAAAATAGTTGTCTTATTAAACCAATTGGCTCATCCTTTATTAAAAACATTAAGTTCCTGGAGATTGTTTATAGTGCAGGGTGTGATGTTCGAGGTTAAGTAAATACGCATAATTTAATACAAATAAAAAATAAATTAAATTATATTAAGGACTAGAGTTTTTTTTTAATTTTGGACGTTAAACTCTCGGGCAACTAACTAATTAACTTGGGGGTTGGAAAAAACGAAGAGAAAAATTTACAATAAATGCATCCATATATTAATGAAAAGATAGAGACAAAAACTCAGCGGGAAACCTTCTCAAGTTCGCAGACTTCTCGGTATGCAAATGAAGGGCGAGTCCAGTATGGTCCTCGACTTACACGGATTTTAGTTACGTGGATTCGTAGATACGCAGTTTCAATACTTCGAACTTTTACAATCAACGTTGTCTGTCAAGCGTCACTTCAAACATAATAGATGGTATTACTAGTAGACCGAGAAAGAACTGACAATTTCATCACAGTTTTATTTATTTATATAGCTTGGTCGAAGATTGTGTATTGATAGCGAAGCTATGTAGTAACTATTGTAAACATATAATAAACCCTAAATTATTTATGTCCAAAATTCCTTTAAACTATGCGCCACTCATTTTATGTGGTTTTTAAACTAGTGTAACTCTTTTGAAACTAACTAACCGTCTAAGTAGAGGACTCACTGTGTATACCTGTATAGAAAACTTGGTCACTGGAGTGGATAACAAGAAACCATCCAGCTTATTTACAAGCCATTGGTGACCTGGCGCTCTAGGGGTAAGGTGTAAGACTTCTGTGCTGGCAGCCGGGGTTCAATCCTCGGTCCCGGCACAGATTTATCTGATTACCAAACCCTTCCTTCACCTCTGACATCACCGTGGTTCGGATCCCACGTTAAACTGTAGGTCCTCCATTTCATCTCACAATCACCCTACCATTACACATCAGCGTAAGTGCGTTTAACCCGAATTGGTAGTAAGACGCGGTGCTAATAATAATAATAATAATAATAATAATAATAATAATAATATAATAATAATAAAATCCATTGTGTTAATTTTTTTAACTATTTGACGTGTACTTTCTAAACCGACTGATTTTATCAGCACACGAGAATGTCTATAAATGAGAGCGAAAGAGTTTAATAATATTTCCAGGGACGGTATTTTAACACACCTTGCAGGTTTATTTCACATATCACATTCGACATGGAAACAACATTTTCCATTGTTCTCTGAAGAAATTTGTGCATATGGATTCTTATCACTCAAGATAAATCCGTCAACCCCATCTGGGTCTGAACACAATAGCATCGGTTCCTGAAGCAATCACTTTACCCCCAAGATAATCAAGGTTGACTATAAAACAGTGTAAACCTCTTGTACTGACCAGTTTGGAACAGGCATTTCTCGCTATCTATCATCAGATAATAAAAAACAAAGCAACAACTAAAAACAGAAACACTAGACAGATACCGACCCTTAGTCTGAGATAGCTATCTAGTATAGAGGAAGTGGTCTCCCTAGCAAAAACGGACATAATAAAAAAAACTGTTAAACTGAGGGTTTAGTGGAAGTCGGGCGATAAACATGGAAGGTTTTACGAGGGGAACAGAAGTGATAGATGCGGCTGTTTGGAGATAAGGGTCAAATGGGATGAGCCATGGGTGGATCGAGGACAAGAAGGGAATCGCAAATTATAGTTCTAGTCCACACAAGATGGCATAAAACCAACGGAAATTTGAATACAAGGGAAAAATTACAACTTATGTTATCCAACCATAGTCAAAAAATATCTACCCACTTTGGTGGTCACGTGGTCTAACGCGCTACTCTCGTGTCGGACTAGACTGCCGAAGACTAGGAGATCAGGGTTTGATCTTGGTCTTGTGAACTGACGAGGTTCATTCTTAAATGACTTTTACACTTTCCTTCCACGCAAATACGGGTGAACTTCCTCTGAATTAAAACCTTCCCAATCACTAACACCATTATTGTAGTTATTACATATACGTATTACCTAAACGGGTAGTAAGACGCTGTGATATAATTAAATCTTTAATAAATAAAAATATAAATGTTAAGACAAAATCGTTCACACAGTCAAATTCTCATGGGATAAAATTTATAGTGTGTCCCAACATGTTTTTCGGCAAACTAATATATGGTTAGTGTTATTATTATCCAATTCGATGGCTGAATGGTCTAAGGCGTCACTCTCGTAATAGACCAGACTGACGATGACAAGGTCTTCAGGGTTAAAATCCCTGTCGGAAGTAGTAATCGTATTTTTTCCTAGACGATTCTTCAATCCCCCTCCATAAAAAATTCAGATAAATTTACTCTAAATTCAACCCTTCCTCATGAATAGTTAATGAGGATAATTAGTATATACATATACATATATATATATATATGCGTATAGTGAGAACGGGTGGTAAGACTTGGGGCTTGTAAAACAAGCCTACATTGGTTATTGTGTGATATTAGATTTTAAACTTAATTTTTTCTTCACCCGCTTCGTTGGCTGCGTGGTCTAATACCTAGTAGAATAGATTACTGATGGCAGGGAGATCCAGGTTCGAATCTCATTCGGGTGTTTTAAGGTTGTTTTTTATAGAATAGTTTTCCACTCTCTCTCCACAAAATTTAGGGTACAATTTTCTCTAAATATAACTTCTATAATCACTAAAACCAGCATTGTTATTAGTACATAAGCATATAGCCTGAACGGGTAGTAAGATACGGTGCTAATGAAAAAAAAATCATCTTGGTCCTTGTCAGCTGAAAAAACAAGCTTAGGAATGTGGAAAATGTATCGTTACTCTACTAATATCGAATTTTTCTTTTATTTAGTCAATAAATTAAATTATAAAATAAATCTAGACAGGTTTGGTAGAGGGAATCTTAGCGTACCATGAATTTAATACCAAGTCTTAAGGATTTTAATTTCCTCGACCTGAATGAATGATCTACATAAACGCTGTGAGGCGCATCATACAATTAATTAGTATATTCCGGAATCGTCTCGTAATCTAAAACTATAAAGACACCTGCCGAGTCACATTCTTTAGTAGGGAAGCTTTGACATTCCTCAGATTAATTTTATTACTAAAACAGTCCCTTCCACCTTTTATACGCTATATACAACCCTCTGTCCTCATTCTGTACACACAAAAAAGAAGAAGAAGAAAAAGGAGAGGTGCTACTTTAATTTTAGTTACGCATAGTATCATCAGATATTAAAAAACAACTTTAATTGAGACACTTTATTCTTGTTAAAATTTATTACATCTTCTTTCTTTTTTTCACAAGAAAAAACCCATGCAATTTTTGTTTTAATATGTAAATTCTTGAAACATTATTTTAAGTTTTTAGCCACTTTGTTTGTCTTTAGACAGACAATACCAAAGTTGAATATAATGAAGTGTTGTTTCTTTAACGTGAGATATTAACACTTTCCAAACAAAAGCGGGTACACTTTTAACAAAAGTTCCCCTCCTGTCTTTAATTTTGTAAATATACGGGTTGTACAGATTTGTGGTAAAACATGCAGCACAAACAAAACCCTTTAAGTTATATAATATTTGTTTGGAATTATAGATATTTCTCTAAAGGTCTGAACAATTTTGTAAAACATTTTTTTTTCTTTTAATAACTGAGGAATGCTTTAATGGTTTTGTAAACTTAGTAATACAGAATAAGTGAGATTAAGTTATTTAATGTAAAAATGTGTCGTAGCTCATAAATTTAATTTATATTATTCAATATTCTATAATTAAATGCTTTCTTTTAAATAAATAAAAAAAGTCTATATTCATGGACTCTTCAAACATCTGACATAAAAAAACGTCAACTGCACAAACCACATTAGAAATGGAATTTCCATGTCGAAAGTCATTTTTTTTATCTGGATGGATATAAAAAATGAACAGCTCAAAAATTAGCGTGACAATTTAACGTCCTCTTTGTTTTCATAAAAATTTATCATGTTTTTTTTCCTACCCAATCATTATTTTGTGAAGAACGTAACAGTAACAAAAATAGATTGTAAATATTTCGCTTGGCTATATAAAAAAATACAGATGGGAATTGGGGAAAGGGATGCTGGGAATACGTGTGTGTGGTATGTGCTTCATTGATCTCGCCAATATATTTTCAAAGTGTCTAATGGGGCATTAAAAATATTTGGGTATTCTATCATTAGGCACACAAAAAAATATCAACTTTGAAATATCTCTCTCAACGATGGAATTTTTTTTTTCTCCAAAAGCTCGCTTTTCTGTTCTAAGTTGTCCGCATACATTGCTGATGTTCCCATTAAATCTGTTTTTTTGTTTATTTTCATTTCATAATGGATGGATGTCTGCGACTGACATTTTATGATTAAACATCAATATTGTTGACGTAACTAAATCTAGTTAAATAGATGTAATAATAGTTCAAATCATCCCTTTTTTCTAATAGTCGTGACTTAAGCAATCTGTAAATGACATTTATATTGAAGAAAATTCATTGTTAGATTTCTTCCATGTGAAATTATTTTTTAAACAAATTTAATTTTAATTTTATGAGTTTACATTGGCTTACTTTACTCACAGATTTTAATTTCAATCTTATTTAATATGGTTTGCACGTGATTAAAAGGCTTAAAATTTGTTACTAAATAGTTTAATCCTCTCTCTGTCTCATAATCTCAGGTATATTATTATTATTATTTATTATTATTAGCACCGCGTCTTACTAACCGTTCGGGTTATACGCACTTACGCTAATGTTTAATGGAAGGGTGTGTGAGATGAAATGAAGGACCTACAGTTTAACATGGAATCCAAACCACGGTGGAGGCTCTGGCATTCCTCACATTCACAAGGTGTCTTGTCAGAAGTGAAGGAAGGGTTTGGTAATCAGATAAATCTTTGCCGGGACCGAGGATCGAACCCCGGCCGCCAGCATAGAAGTCGGACACCTTACCCCTAGACCACCAGGTCACAACAACTCAGGTATACTTACATTGAATATTACATCACTTATCCTTAAAATGATAGCTTGGTTAAAATATATAAGTATAATTTGAATGCGTACTTTATTATCATTATTATTATTTAGCAACGCGTCTTACTACCCGTTCGGTTTATACGCTTTAAGTACTAATTACACTAATGGATTGGGAATTGGTAAAGTTGAATTAGAGGAAGTTAACCCGGATTAGCGTGGAGGAAGAGTGGAAAACCATTTAGGAAAAACCACCCCCAGTTCACCCGATCGAGATTCGAAACTCGATCTCCCCTTCCTCAGCGGTCGAGCTCAACACGACTAGCGCGTTAGCCAACTACGCCACCGAGTCGGGTCTGAATGCGTACTGAAACATCGTGAAAAAATATTAGTTCTGTTTTCTCTCCTGTGTATTTTTTTTATGTGGCTCTATACTACTACTAAACATACTATATCAGCTATTGTTTTAATTTAAATTTATGACTTAAATATATTGCTCAAAAATATATGGAAATAATTGATTAATAAATTAGTTAAGTTAATTTATGGAATAAAATGAAATTGCAGATCAAAATGTATAATTAGGTTAACTTATGGTAGTAACATATTGTCAAATTATGAACTTTACACATATAATAAATTAATTCATCATCAATTTAGCAATATATAAGGTGATCATAAGGTTAAAATACATGATAACACGTTTAAAAAAAGTTTTGTAAAACTTACCATAAGTTAACCGAATTATACATTTTTATCTGAAATTTCAATTTATTCCATCAATTAACCTAACAAATGTATGAATCAATTATTTTTATATATTTTTGAGCACTACATCTAAGTCTTAAATTATAATTCAAATACACTCCTTACTTTCAACTTGTTTAAGATGTTTTCAAAAATTTAATTATTTTAGTGTTAACACCCTCTCTCCAGATAAAAGTGGGAATGTAGACACAAGAAAAGTATGTATTTTTTTAAGTTTTTGTAAATATATTTTTTTGGCCAAAATAATCAACGTAATCCGGTAGAAACAGAGAGTTTAATTTTCTTCTCAAGGTGATATTAACAGTTTTTGTATGTGTCATAGCATAAAGATAAAAAGTTGTCATTAAAATTACAGGACCACCGTGACAAATATTCAAAAACGGTTGAGCTCAACATATGAATAAAATTTAAATATATATTTTCACTGAAAAAATATTTGATTTATTTCGGGTAAAAAAGATTTTGATATCAAAAACTAAAGACACTATTTCTCGTATTCCCCGAACTTCCACCTTAAGGAGGGTGCATTTTATTAAATTCATCTTAAAGAGGGTGTATTTTATTAAATTATTTTTACCATACATACCCAATGGATTAGACCATTGGATAGCCAGACCTTAATTTCAAACGCATCAAGTGAAAAATGAAGTGATATATAAAGTACGAATTTAAGCTAGAGATTTGAGAAATGTGTATGATCAAGTTTTTTTTCATGTGGTTAAAATATAAAAATAATACAAATGGAAAAAATAATTAAAGCTTTCACACAATTTATTTAGTTTGCTTACGAATGGCTGATGTTTCCATCGTGAAAAGTGGAAATTAATTTCCTGCCTTTATTTTAAAAAAACCGCAAGCGATTTCAATTAACGATATGTAGGCATGTTTTCACTTTCTCATATCAAGAAAAAGTATTTTGATCACTAAAAAAAAATGATCTCCAGATTATGACGAAAATTTACGTTTTTTGGAAACATGAACACTAAAATTTAATTTTACAGTTCTGCCTGTTTGTCTGTCCCTGGTCAAAGATCTAAAATGGTTTAATATATTTTCTTCGAACTTGATATTTAGATTTAATAGGGCTATACGACATTTTTTATTACCTTCAATTAAGGATAGTTTACTGTTACAAAATCTTAACGATTTTGTTAAAATGTATTTATCTAGGATTTTTTGAAATTACAATTAGCACTTTATAATTAATATTTGGGCAAAATACCTTTGAAATGTATTGTACTGAGGGGAAATTAAAAAAAAAACACGTAGAATTCTTTGCTAGTATAAATTTATTTATGGGTAAATTACTAAAAACATTTTTTGAAAATTATCTTTGAAGTTATAATACACAATGTGAGAAATATTTTGCATTTGTGTAGTAAATGTCGGGCCTAGGCCTGTGTTTTACTTGTAACCAAAACGTTCACTGAAAAATTAGAGGAGGGCATAAACGTGGGTTCGTTACTACATCCAAACCAATTAAAACGCCTTCCGTGTTGTCAGCTCAACATTACTAGAAACCAATTTAGATTTCTTGGCTCTGTGTGACAACATATTGATGGAATACCCACTAAATAAAATAAACGACCCAATCAGAGCGCACTTTATTGTAAAGCGAGATATGAGCAGAAATATGCGTTTACTGTCACTAAGGTTCTACTATTTATTTTCGGCAAACATGTTAATCAATATTTATGTTTGGAATCGTACAGCATATACTATATATTCACGGCGAAATACTGGCTTCCTTAGTCATCTCGTAACGTGCTATATGTCCCGTTAACACTTACACTCAAAATACCATATATATATGATTAACACAATAAATACAAGAACTAATACATTCTAGTGATGTGTGGCAGATATTAAATCACGGTGAAATCATGTTACTGGAAATAGCCAAACTTGAGGAAAATGCCCCAGTTGACTGTTCCGGGAGATTCAACAAAAGAACATCTTACTCGCTGACCCCACTTCGGTGAAATGACCTATTTGCTTCGGTGTGTTGTATTCCGTGGCCACCTGCTGGCGCTAGTTGTCGTTTGGCTCAGTTTATGGAAACTTCCCTTGTAAATGACCATTCCCGAATACGTCAGTCCATCGTGTATAAAACAGCCATCCCTCGCTTCACATTTTGTATTCATTATAACGAATCAAAGGTGGAACATCCTGGACATGAAGCAAAGATCTACTAACTGAGCTACTGGTGATCATGATTTGCGAGGCGTCAGTCAAATTTCCTCATCGCAGATGTAACTACGGTGGTCACTATGATTATTTGTATTAGTTATCGTTGATATACTTGTGACTCTTTGTTATTATGTCCATTTTACATAGTTTTATATATCAGAGCTTCTGGCTTGTTTTTCTAAGTCCATAAGGCATAGATTTGAATATTAGAGTTCTTATTCTTTGTTTATATGTCCATATGACATAGTTTAGTATGTCAGAGCTTCTGAATTGTTTTTATAAGCCCACTGTATAACCATGTTCCGGCTAACTTAATGCTTATGATCATATTATGGTGGAAATAAGGCTATTTATCACTTTATTCTATGACCCAGTTGGGTCTTTGACTGAAACAAGTTTCTAATATTTATAATGATGTGACTATCTACGGTGCTCAACCTTTGGGTGTGCTACTAAAATATAATAGTGGCCCGAGAGGTATAGTTCATTTGGTTCTGACCCCTTCAGGAGTCGTTTGTATTTGCTAATGTTTAGCTGTAATAACTATATATAGTGTCTCCAGACATGGGTAGAATGTTAAATATACTATTGAGGAATATACCGTCCTCAGTACCTTAATAGTCTAGATTCCTGGTAGCTCGCCATAAACTATTTGTAAACCTATATTTCTTCTAGGAGCGTATTCGTTGTATTTCCTAATTCACTATGGGGTTAACTCATGCTAGTGAGCTCATTTAACTACCAACGTAGTAAATCTTTAAGCTAGTACTTTCTAGAATTTGATATTCTTAACTATTATTCATATAAATTCCTTTAATTTCTATGTCTAGTAGCCGTTAGGATATACAGTTGTTTTGAATGGTTACTTTACCTTAAATTAATATTGCTTCCTATTTAAATTGCCGTGTGCTGAGTCTGACGCACCTTCGTAGTGGAAAATGTGTTAGCTCTACTTTAACGAGTTACTCTCTTTCTTAATATAGATTCTACCATACTTGTGTTCATTGCAGGTATAACCTAGGTGTTTCACTCCAAATATTCCCTATTGGGATACCTATGCCTTAAGTAGCCGATTTAATTTCCTTTAGTAAGCAAAGCACTGTTTTATATTTGTTAAACTTGTATATCTCTCTTATGTTTGATCCTTCCCATCCTTGATTAAATATGTTATATTAGACAGGAGCAGCGGTGATACAATTCACCCACTGGTTGTTTCACAGTCTAAGGCGTCAGACTCAAAATAAACGGTAGTTCCTGTGATTGAGAGATCGAGGATTGAGACTTCATAAGCCACCTTCGGCACACTCGGATTGCATTCAAGCACCTAAACCTCTCCCTAAGTCTCAAACCACATTCTAGGCAAGACCGAAATTCAGTCCCCACATTCAATGGTTCGGGGGTAGGGGGGGGGTTAATATGAAGTGCACGCAATGTCAATATGAACATCCCGCATGGTTATCATGCCCATATCTACTCACCTCACGTTTGTATGATGGAAGTGCTTGAGAAAAGGGCTTGGTTTGTAGAGGGGGGGAAGGGGTGGAGTCAAACTACAAAACTCTTCAACCTCATTTTAAGCCCGCAAAACTGCCATTCCATACCGCTTTATATTTCCCACCATCTCATAGGACGAAAATGTCCTCCCAGACATGGCGGATTATCATAATATTGTTCGTCTCTAGCATAGAACACTCGTTGACTGTATCCCTGCAAGTGTCTATAAAACTAATGTCCTACTATCGAGATAGGACATAGCATTCAATATAAGAGATGATACAAGAGAATATACACACCACTCGCTAGAATACGTCGAATGGGGCTTTTGTAAAATGGATCTAAAAATTTTTTTTTTATCACACCCATTTTGGTTGCCATAGGGGGGGAAAGGCCGTCAGTTTCTTTTTGATAATTTGCTTATGACTATGAAAAACGTTCTTCAAATCTCTATTAGGTTAACTAAGGTGGTTTTTTCCTACTTAGTTTTCTGCACTTTTAGTACACACAAATGCAAGTACATTTCCTTTAAGTTATATCTTCCCCATCCCTACCATAGTGAAGTAAGGATGGGCAGTAAGACGCCGAGTAGGGTTTTAATAATGACTTACACGTTGACTATATGAATACAAAAAAAATGTCCCATTTTTTGCAAAAAAGTAAGATGCCCATTTTCTTTTGCCGATTTATATTATATCGGTATTTTGTCTTAAGTTAAACTCATTCACTATCAGTCACATATTGTAAGGTGTATATGAAAATCTTTTAAAATAATTTTTATGTGGTTACATCAATATATATTTATAATAATATATGGACAAGAATAATTAGTTTTTCAATCTTATAGTTACTCATTATTTTATAATTAATGTAGAATTGGACAGTTTATCAAACTATTAATATCATTTTGTTGATTATATTTTGATGCCGACTTCAAATATTTCACTATTTTGATATTTACATAGTCATTAAACTTAATAAGCCAATTCATGTTTAAAATTATTGTATTTTATTTTACACTAAGATATTATTTCTTAAATTACAGGTCAACTATTGTTTCTGCGGCTTAAATTTTTGAAGATTTATAAGCCTCACTTTATAAACAAGTCCGAATATTTAATAATAAAAAATTAATAAATCTAATATAGCTAGTAATTATTTATTGTTTGGGGCTGGTTACATTTTAAACCGTGAATTATTACATTTTACGATATAGGTCCCTGATTATATTTATCCTATTAGATAACACTATTTAATTCACAACTTACCATTAGATTGCAAGTTTAAAAAATCGATAGCTGATTTGAATAATCGTGAGGATAAAAACTTCCAGTACTCACCTGAAAAGCAAGAAACTACTTTATTATTAAAAATTATAGAAATACATGTGATTATATATTTTCTATAATTATTTTAGAGTTTTATATTATTACAATTAACACTAAACAACCAAATTGCCATAAGAGTCAGGAACAAACCTGAGAGTTAAAACATTTATCATATATAATTGTATATCATCTACCAATCCCAATGAAAATATCAGTATTATCAATTAATTTTTTCAATGATGACAGTAATTGGTACGTTACAATGTCCATTCTTTCTCATTCCTTTGCCTAAAAATGGATATATTTACTCAACCCTCGTGAAATATATTGTTGCAAAGAAATTTAATCAGAGACAATAAAATGAATTAATATACACAATTACAGAAACATTAAAAACAAACAAAAAAGGAACCTCCCTTTATATCAAAGAGCATAAAAGTCTATTATCCAAACTTTAGTTTAAAATGTATATATTTGCCATTATCTCAGAAACCATTGATTTCATAAACATATATTTCAAATAAAGATATTTTTATTTGTAATAGTAATACAATATTTTTCATGGGAAAATGAGTTTCCCTTTTGTTGTAATATTAAACAGTGTCTAAATACAGAGTTAAATCAAAATTGTTAGATCGGGTTTTGTTAAAATATATTATTTTTTATTCACTCTTAATTTTAAGGTTAATTAGATAATTCCAAAAATCCCTTTTAGAAACCTTAATAAAACCGTATAGTCCTATACAAAGTTTTAGCACGAACAGAAATATTATGTCAGCTCTTTTCCCATTGAAACAGACAGACGGGATTGCAAAAACCACCTTTCAGGTTCAGGGGATTATGAAACATCCAGATCGACCTAAATATAGAGTTAAATTTTTTTTATTGTAGCAATATATTTTACAGATTTTATTATCAGATGACAGAGGTAAAATAAAAGTATCCATATTATTTGCCTAAAAAGATACTATATGTTTACTACTTCAGAAAATATTACGTCATTTTCTTACCCATATTTGTCTGTAATTAGACCCAAGCCATAGATGATGACGTCAAAACTCCTCTCATAGACCCAACCCTCCCCATACTATTTAATTCCATATACCTATATCTTAAACCGGTTTTATTTCAAACAGTGATATGGCAGTTCAAATATATCCACTAAAAAGCTTCTGATAATTTGCTTACAATACTTTATATACCCCGCTCATGTTTATATACACGATTTTAACAAGGGATACATTACATCTATAATATATTCAGATACACATGAGATAAAGCCTAACTAAACTCGGGAGCTTTGAGCACTAGCTGTAGAGAAACCTCTGCACGCACAGACAGTTGGCAACTTTCCCACAAATTGGAGCATGTCGGGTAACTTTATAAAATAGAGTGTGCAATATGTACGGCTGTACTCTGACACCAATAACTATGTTGAGGTAAATTGCAGTATGGCCATCAATTATGTGATACCTGCACAATCATGAGTGTGAAAAGAAGAATTTGAAGGAACGACTAACGTGCAACACGTCAAAGGAGCATTTAGACCCAGAAGTGTCGTTACTGGAGATAAAATCCAAGGCTACAGGCTGGGTTATCTACAGTAGTCCCATGGCTTCTTTGGTGCTGAGTGACAGCTCACAGCTGACAGCTAAAAGCTTTAAAAAGTTACCAGACCAAATTATGTATCTCTACACCGAACCATATGATCTGTAAAAACATGTGTTTAGCAGCTGTCATTTCTGACGGTTAAAATTTAGGTAAATACCTAAATGTTGACTGTCATAAGTACGCTGTGAGCTGTCAATCAGCACCAAAGAAGCCATGGGGCTACTGTAGCTCACCCACCAGGGACAAATTGCAAAGGCGTCTGTCTGTCAGGTTGGACATTTCTCGAACAAGTTTGCAGAGAATCACGAAAGAGCTCAAACTGAGGTTGTTCAATGAACTGAATGTTAATAATCCCGTCAGGCGTGTGGAGTTTGCCTGGATCGTGAAGCTTGAGGAGGATTTATGAAGCGAAATTACATGTATCAAGTAGCAGGAACCGTCACAATTGCGTGTACTGGCGAAACAAAAACCTACATGTACACATCGAAGTGAACAAACAGAATCATTTTGTGGATTAGTGTCATTTTTTATGGATTAATTGGACCGTTTTTTTCTTTAGCCACACGATCTCAAGAGATAGTTATCTGAAATTCCTAATGGACACTTTACATCCACAATTGTTTCAACAAAATTGCGTCTGCACAATATGGAGGAAATATGATAGCTTTCATAATTCGGAAATAGTTGGACGAAAAATTTCCAGATCAGTGGATCGGTCATCCCGAACTTTGTGCTGCAATAATCGATAAATCAACAACATTTCTGCAGACATGCGCCAAAGGGCTTGTGGAAACATACAATTGCGCTCGTCTGGAATATATCATTGCCTACAACGGCCATATGAAGGACCATACAAAGAAAAATCAAGACTGTCTAAATTTCAGTGTTCTCTACCATTGTATGGTTTCATAAAGTAAATTAATTTTCTAATTATAAATTACTAAACCCTTNATTACTTTCAACACACATATTGAAGAATCATCATAGACTACCATAAAATATGAGTGATTATCGACATTTTTATGAGGAATTAATTAAATTTTCAAAATAAAATATAGCCTATGTTACTCGCTGATAATGTAGCTTTATATTTGTGAAAGAATTTTTAAAATAGGTCTAGTAGTTTTTGAGTTTATTCATTACAAACAAAAAACAAAAAAAACAAATCTTTCCTCTTTATAATATTAGCGTAGATACCACTTTGTTAAACTCGTACATATAAATATGGACTATCCTATTTACATGTGTTTATACTAGTTTTCGTTGATAGTCCTATAATTAATATCTACATATAAATGAACATAGCTCCTTTTGTGTTTTATACTAGCTAATGTGTTTTGCGTAGCTTGAGATAATATATAAAAAATAGATTAAAAACTAACTTGATTTAATTGAATTTGTCAAATTTTAAATAATGGTTTTAATAAATGTATACTTTTCGGATAATTAATGCTGTGGTTATTCATAGCCTTCACATATTATTTAGGTTTTACACCTACATTAATTAAGCTAATAAAATATGGATGAGAAAGATATAGTTTTAGAACAAATGTTCTCGCACTAGCATGAAGTAAGAGCTTAACATCACTATGGTAAGATCTCAGCAAGATTTGAACTCTGACCTCCCCGTTAGCGGCAATCTACTTCCACAAAAGTGGTAAAATATGTGACCACCGATGTGAGTTAAAGTGTTTTTTTTCCACTTAAGTTCTTATTCATTAGATGGAAAAAATTTCGATTGATATCCTTTAGAACCGTGTAAAATTTTGTAAAATATGTTTGTGTGCATAGGAATGCTCAAACTTGCATTTAAAGGTTCACAAAATCCCTAAGAAATTATAAATCCTCTACTATCCCCCCCTCCCCCCCGCCAAGCAAGAATGTTTAAAAACCTAACTAACTCAACATTTACCTTTTGCCATTGCAAATATTTAAAAATTGTTATAACCATCCTGTTTATGTAAATATGTTAACTCGTACTACACAAGCTTTTTCTCCCTCAGTTCAAATTCAGATAAGGATTAATAAGCCTTACTTAATTCATAATGTCTACACTTTTATCTTTCTTTAAACACTCTCGCTGAAAAGTTTAACGATAAGCAAACAAGAACATTTACAAAAAACCATGTTTCGTTCTCTTTTCACCACGTTTTTATAATCTTCAAATAAAACTTCTCATACATTTTAATTACAGTATTTGCGTTGTTATATGCAATATATATACATAATAATGGTGCTTTTAGGGTAACTTATGTTTTTGAGGTAAGAAAGTCAAATATTAATTTTAACTTCCATCTGAAAAATATTTACAATTCCTGATACCTCTTTTGAGATGATATATTAATAATTTTGATAAGGGCTGTTGTGCGATTCGATATGTTTTTAAAAAAACTCTAGAAATGGTAAATATCTGGATTCTAAAAGTAATGTTTTCTCAATTGTTAAAGCGAAGAAATATTTTAACAATCTTACGTTCCAAACGTTTTATTTAAACAATAATATTTAGCACCGCGTCTTACTACCCGTTCGGGTTATACGCTTTAAGTACTAATTACTCTAATGGATTAGGAATTGGGGAGGTTTAATTAGAGGAAGTGAACCCGCATTTGCGTGGAGGGAGAGTGGAAAACCATTTAGGAAAAAAACACCCCCAGTTCACCCGACCGAGATTCGAACCTCGATCTCCCCGTCCTCAGCGGTCGAGCTCAACACGACAAGCGCGTTAGCCAACTACTCCACCGAGGCGGGTGTTTTTATTTAAACAAAATTAATATATATATATATATATATATCTTTCTTTTATAATCTTCAAACTCTCCAAGAAAAAGTACGTTTCTAAGATATACTGTATACAACAATAC
Organism: Timema shepardi; assembly: GCA_902151425.1. Lineage (NCBI taxonomy): Eukaryota > Metazoa > Arthropoda > Insecta > Phasmatodea > Timematidae > Timema > Timema shepardi. Next base: position 510,785 of record CABFVX010000038.1, on the reverse strand, counting down.
TTACATCAAACAAAAGTTTTTTTCCTCAAATCTGTATAATATTATATAGAACTTTTGTTCTTATTCATACTACTATTATTCAGATCTCCATTTAACACTCTCTAAGGCCCCATTAAAATGTACAAAAAAAAAGTTTTATTATGTGGGCTTAGGTTGAATGTAGCTTCTCTAAATATATCTTCACGCCCATCCTATTTGATTTTAAGGAGGGCGTGATTCTTTGTTGACTAGCTTGAGAAGTATCCTCAGATAATATTTTGTTTAAGTAGAGATTGAAGACAGCGAATTTTTCCCAGTTTGTATGATAAATGGACTAATTAAATTATTGTTTTAGTGGTTATATTTGGTCAGTTTTTCAAATATTGCATTCTCAATGGTTAATTAATATCTGTATATCTAATAGTTTTATCTAGACTTTTTTATTACATTAAAAAGTTTCAGGACAATAGCTGCAATCCCCATGATAAATATACAAGTAATGTTAAGATTACTCTGTGCAGATAATTAAACGAAACGTATTTGCTGAAGCAATAATTTAATTATTTTTACCAAAACATGTTTTTGTCATAAAAACTCCAATAATAGCGACCTTAATTTGGGGTCATTCCCATCTCGCATTAATAAATGTTATCCATTTAGTCAAAACAAAAGCACTATATAAAATAAATACCTAGAGAGATTAGAAATGATTTTAAAAAGATTTGAAAATATCAAATGGACTGACAAGGTGACAAATGATCAAGTCGTAAAAAGAGTGGGTGATAAATTAACCATTTTGAATGTGATTCTTCTTAAAAATGCCAAATGGATCGGACACATCCTCAGGAGGAACTGTCTTCTGCACGATGTCCTAGAAGGAGAGGTTGAGGGAAAGAGGAGCTGAGGAAGAAGGAGGATTCAAATATTGGATTACTTGAAGGAAAGAAGAATATTATGTGAGTTTAAGGAGGAGGTAGAGGACAGGACGTATTGGAAGAGAGAACACGTAAGAGAGAACACATAATTAGAATAATAATACACAAAGTAATAATAACAGAAAGACAAACGGCATTGAAAATACAAATTTATCGAGTTCAGTGTGTCATAAAACGTCAATATTCATCAAAATATCTAATTAGAATCTTTTTTACCATAACAATATTTTCTTTCTACAGTAGCTCCATGGCTTCTTTGGTGCTGACTGACAGCTGACAGCTTTAAAACGCTACCAGACCAATTTATGTATCCCTACGCCGAACCATATGATCTGCAAAAACATGTGTTTAGCAGCCATCACTTCTGACAGTCAGAATGTAGGTATATACCTTAACGTTGACCGTCAGAAGTCAGCTGTGAGCTGTCAGTCAGTACCAAAGAAGGCACGGGGCTACTGTACTAGGGGTCATGAGAAAGTAACAATGTGAAATATTTTATGAACAATTACACTAAAATTAAATAGCTTTCAAACGTTTAAGTCTTTCATATGACTGAACTAATACTAATGATTTATTTGGGACCTAGAGGGTATTTAGGATTTTTATTTGCGCTATAATTATGTGCTCTAGGTAATAATAACTGAACAAAACAGTATTTTTAAAATAAAAACATTCTGCCTTTAGCTATTTAAAAAAGGGTGATTGCGTTTATTTGTTATATTTGCTCATTTAAAATAATATATATATATAATAATTTGAAGTTGTGGGCGTTTTACAAATTTTTTAAGTGAAAAAATGTATTATTGTTATTCTTATCACTATTACTACGAATTAAACTATTTAAGGTTAAAGTGTAGGGGACGATAGTTATGGTCTGTGTTATTGCAGCTTATATAGCAAAGCTTACTATCGGTTAAAATATTTTAAATATTCCATTAGAAAAATATAGTTTAATTTTAGTCCAATGGTGATATCAACATTTGTTGAATGTGTCATGAGCTTATCGGCATTAGATGAGAAACTTTTTAAATGAAGAGAAAAAGTTGTGGTTAAATTCCAGAACACCCTTGACAGATATTCAATAACTGTTGATATCACCATGTGAAGAAAATAAATTATGTGTTTCTACTGGAGAATTATTTTATCTATTCTCACCAAAATAAATTTTTAAATATAACAACACAAGTACTACCCTTAAATCGGGATCTCAATACTCCCACCATAATAAATCAAACTAACCAATAAAAAAAAACTACCCAAAATTTAAAATAAAGTATAACAAAGGTGATTGCCCATACAATGAATCCATCGTAATCACCATAAACTGTTTACAGCCTGTTGGCGGGTCAGTTTAGTAAAATGTCTACATCATCCTTTTTCCTTCCACCAGTCTTGCCCGTTTAATTACTTCCATTCTTCTCCTCTCAGTAATACACTTTCTATTTTCTGCTTCTTCCACCTTTATCTTGGCCCCTCTTGCGGTATTTTTCCTACATACTTCATTCCCATAATCGTCTTTGTCATTTCTCTCACTCTCCATGCTCATTACATGACTATACCAACGCAGGACGGATAACTTAATTCCTAATCTTGTTTCTCCTCGTGACAGCTAACATGCTGCTCACAAACTTCATTCCCATGTCCTCCACTTTCCTAGTATCTCTTACATTCAATGCCCATATTTCTTCAGCATGATAATAAATACAAGTTAGGTCATGTACAATATTTCCTTACTCTTCAAGGGAGCTTCTCTTCTCCATACCAGGTCTCTTACACACCTATAGAATTACTCTCCTTGTTGTCCTCTTCTCATTAAATCCTCTATACTTCCACCTTTCGCCTCAATCACACTTCCAAGATATTTTACGTGCTGTACTTATCTTCAAATTTCTGCACTCCATCCAACTTTATGGATTTACTAGATCTTGTCTTCTTCCTTTTCTTTACCATAACTTCACATTCTACTATGATAAATTCAATTCGACATTCTTTCACGTCCTCAATTAATAAATGGTAGCTTAGAAACCAATTAAGAAGGGACACTACTTTATTTATTTTTAGCCATTTAGAAATGAAATCGATCCTATTACATAAAACAAATTACCTAGTACATTTAACTACAACTTCTTACTACCAGTCAGGACTATAAGCATTCTGAATATGCACAAAGAATAGGAATAAGAGAGAGCAACTATATTGTAAAGATACAATAATCTTCTTAAAGGGCATTTGAGAAACCATTTAATGAAAATAATCACTATTATAATAATCCAAATATTTAGCCCAAAACTTAATTTTACCCAATGTAAAGAAAATATAAAGGCAATACCCTTGGAGTAATTTGATTAAGACCGTTATTGCTTACGTCAATCAGTTCACAGGAGTTATAAATACAAAGACAGTAAAACATACTTATTTTTCTAAATAAGTAAAGTAATGACGTTAATTGGACATTGGTGTGGATTTAATAATTTATTTATTATTTAAATTTCCAAAACGTGACCTGATTTTTAACTTCTTAGATTGTCTTCCAAATAGCTGCTTGCGGCCCCGAAAAGCACGGGGTACAAAACCGCACATGTATATTTGACAGTGCAACCTAGAGGTCCCAAAATAGATCAGGCACAAAAAAATGCAAGTGTACAGTTGTACAGATCGCACAAGTGTTTCGTGTCCTTATAGCGCCCTTTTTCTTCTCCAGGACAGAACAAGGGTGTCTGTGTTTAACTGGGTAGCATTCATACGGATCGCGCAAGCAGCCTCAACGTGGCTTTCAAGTTAATGGCATGAGCTTTTAGGGTAGGTTAGGTTAGCTTATGTTAGGGGACAATCAAGTCTCATAGGGTGAAGTTTGACAGCTGTTAATTCCAGTAGCCTACAAATTCCCCGCCAAACAAAAGAAAGGAAATAGATACTCGACATTTTACGACAACTAAGAATTACGCTCTTTCGTACCTGCTCTTTCTTACATCACAATCGTTTGCGCAGTTTGTACCTACAGTAGCCCCATGGCTTCTTTGGTGCTGACTGACAGATTTGAAAAGTTATCAGACCAAATTATGTATCCCTACACCGAACTATATGATCTGAAAAAACATGTGTTTAGCAGTTGTCATTTCTGACAGTCAAAATTTAGGTATATAACTAAATGTTGACTGTCAGAAGTCGGCTGTGAGCTGTCAGTCAGAACCAAAGAAGCCTTGGAGCCACTGTAATTTCCGCGTGTGCTTTCATGTATCCACACTCTTCGGTAGCATATTCAAATATCTTTGTTTAACCTTGTGTATCTATCTATCTTGTGTAATGAGAGGAGTAGGCCTACCGTCATAATTTCAACCAATCAGAGATATTTCTCCATCTGGCGCTATTTTTATTCTCTTTACATGTATTTTACCTGCTAGTATCTAATCCTAGTTCCAAATATTGGTTCTTAAGTGGTATACTAATGATCTGGAGTCAGCTTGCTGGGTTTTTGCGTTTAGCTTTGTTGAGCTGAACCCTTGATAATATACTCAAAATAATAATTTGAAATAAATGCTTGAGTGGCCGCATGATCTAACGCGCTACTCTCGTGGTATACTAAACTGCCAATTACGAGGAGATTGAGGTTCAAATCTCGATTGTGTGTACTGAGGGTGGATTTTCCAAAATGATTTTACCACTTTACCTTTATTCAAATACGGATGCATTTCCTCTAAATATAACCTTCCTTACTCCTTTAACCATTAGAGTAAGACGCAGTCCAAAAAAAATCAATATACATATTTGATTTAAATTTTAATCTTAAGACCTATTTTGTTTTTATTCTCAAATTTCAAATATTCACGAGGGTTTGAAGGATTAATATTATGTACTTAAAAACTACTATTTTTAGGTCTGGTATAATAAGTTGGTTTGGAAAGTGCACGTTAAATACCTCCTCCTTAAACCAATCTTCAAACAATATCAATACAAATAACAGTTTTTAAAACGCGTGTGAACAGGCCCTAATATAACCTCTCTTCCATGCGTTATATATGTAGGGGGAAGGGGGGTAGGACCCATTCAAGCGTTAACGCTAGCTCGTTCTTCTTGGTTTCCATGAGAAGATAGAGGGATGAGAGGTGGAGTAGAGAACGGGGGGGGGGTGATGGGGGTGTATTCTCAGGGTGGAGGAGAGAATGTGGGCGGGGGGTTGGGGTAGGGGTGTATTCTCAGGGTGGAGGGCTGAGATTAAAACGTCCACAGGGTTGAAATGTGGCCTCGCCAGTGATTAGCGTGTAGGGGGGGATTGGTAACACGGGACCCAACCCTTTACAACCCCAGCCCCTCGCTAGCACCCCCCTCACTCCCTCTCCACCCCCCCTTACCAAACTTCCCTCTTGAGGGAGGAATAATTAAGACAGAACTACACTTTAGTGTACCTCTTTTGGAACAAGGGTTTAAAGTGTGTTGGCATAGGTCATGAGTTTATAAACGCAATAATCAAGATCTTTAAAAAAATATTGAACCGTTCTTTTTTCATATCAAAATGATTGTAATTTTTATTTTGTCGCATAAAGAAAGTATTGTAATAGTGAACACCTTACTACCTCGATGGAATAACGAATATTCAGGTTTTATGTGTTACCGAAATAAAAAAAAGTTGTTTTTAAAATTATTTCTATCCTTTAATAACTTATGCTTGTCTCTCTTTATTTGGGGTCAGCAACATTTTGGGGAATCTAATCGACTTATTAAAAACTTATCGAATGTCCCACAATAAACAAACATTTGTTCCCCATTGTTTATCCCATTTTGCGCCATATATATATTTTTACATAAATTCAATCATTTTTCCAATACAAATGTTTTTATCTTAACGGAAAAAGTAGAGAATAACTAATTAAATATATATTTTCTTATCAAAATATTTAATCCTCCTATACTATACCAATTATGGACGATCAAAATTATGCTGGTCACACTCAAACACTATTGGTAAATACCTGACATATTTGAGAGTTTGGAAGACAAAAAGATCCACATTTAAATACGACGCAGTTTTATTACATGATTGAATGATAATTACCGTGAGATCAACCGGTCGCCGATACTTGCCCCTAAACAGTTTATTATAATTAGCACCACGTCTTACTAACCGTTTGAGTTATATGCCCTGAAAAGTTAAATGGATTTCGTTCCATTTGTATACTTAGCTGTTATATATTCATACCTTGAGGATAAATCATGGTTTTAGTCAGAGCTCTAATATTAAGGGTGGTTTACTGATTACATAATACTTTTAACTCAATTTTTTTTAAATGAATAGTAATTTTATAATGGTTCATCTGAAAATAAAAAGGTATTGTACCAATTACTGATTTCTGATCAATTAGATTATTTTTATAAATGCCTCTAACAGTTTTACTGAAAACTTATATACAAAGAGTATAGTTTTTTTGTTTGAGTAAAACTAATTTAGGGTGGTTTACTGACGAATTTTATTTTGAAAATTTCGTTTCAAACTATAATATACTGTATTATAAAGTAATTACGATAATGTTGTTCCATTTATTTGAAACTGTTTCACAAATGTTTCATACTGCCGGGTTTAATAGACTTTAGAAACACGCTTAATGTGATTGCCGAGTTGTTAAAAAGGTATAATAAATAATGGTGTCTCTGGGCGACATCACTCCTAGCCCTGTAGTGGAAAAATTAGTCAGTACTAATTTACCGTTGCCCAGGGCACGCCCGAATGTAATAATCGTACATCCTTTCCGTGGAGGCTCTTTCCATGTCCCGATGAAATGAGGTGTTGGAGATAGTGAATATGTTGGTGATAGTGAATATGTTGGTGATAGTGAATATGTTTGTTATAGTGACTATGATGGTGATAGTGAGTATGAGGGCGTGGAACCAGTGTAAACATTTAAACTTAACTAAAATCTAATTAACCAAACTTTGGTGACCTGGTGGCCGTTGGGGTAGTTCCCCTTTCGGGAAAAATACCCCAGATAGAAGCTGGGAATCGAACCCGGTACTCCTAGACTCGTAGCCAGATGCACTGACCCCTAAACCAGGGGGCCGGTTACCATACCAGATGAAACTAATTTTATTGAACATGCAAGGACCTTACTCTACAATAGCTATCACCATAGCTGATTATAAATATAATGAAACGAAGAGAATTATTTAAAGTGTTTTAGTTTTTTCTTGTTCCTTACTTTTCTAGCCCACCCCATTCCTGCACACTCCGACCCTACCCATATTACATTTAAAGAAACTACGCTGAAAATACTTAATAAGCTCCTGGAGGGAAATGAGTTATGACAAGGGTATAAAAGTTACAAGAAGTTTAATATCACTTGACCTCATGAACTTTTGAGGGTTAAACTGATGCTATTAATATTCCTTTTACGGAGAAAAAGAGTTGGTGAAGTTGTGTTGCATTAACATTGGTCATTCAATATAAATTAATACTATTTTACTACACGTTTCAAAACATAATTAATTTAACTATAAATACCAAGTCATAGAGTACAATTCAAGGTGATTTTAGATAGATAAAATTTTATAATAATGTACTTGGTAAAGCCCAGAAATGAAGTAGGATTGCCATGACTTTTAGTCGACCTAATTATTCAATAGATCTAAGGTGTAGTTCCTTTTAATAATTGTTAGAGTTTGAAAGATATATGAATTATATTTATACAAATCCTTTTATATTTTGTCCTTTAATGACCAATCAGACACTCTGAATTTTGAAATATAACCTTATAAAAATTTACTTCTATAATTCGTAATTTTAATCATCTTTTTTTACATCCATTATTGTTTCCCGTCTGTGGCCTTGGTGTTTTTTTTTATATCAAAGCCACATTTATTCACTGCCAGCTGGCCAGGCCTGTCGTAGCTTCATATGTCTTAAAATCTCACTTAACACTAGGACACGTACAACACCCAGTCCCCAGCCGTTAGTTATCACTGTGAAATGGTGAACCCACATTTCACCAAGAATCGAAAACGGGACCCTTATCTCAGTAGAAAGACACGCTACTAGCTGAGCTAAGGCGTCGTAAAGTATTTTTAAATCCTAAAGTTTATTTAGTTAGTCACTACTAAACTAATATTACTTTTACATAGTGCATAAATATTATATTAACTCTAATTTAAAAAAAGGCAAGTGAATTTTGCTTTGTCCTTTTAGGTGATAATTTTACTGTGTAAAGTTTTTAAATTTGTATTTTATTTCCACCATGTCATAGTACTCGTTCGGGTTATACGCATACATTGATTTTGATGGTGGGATGAGCTATAATCTTAGAGAAATGCACCCACAACTGTTTAAAAGGAGAGGTGGAAACACTTTAGCCAAAAAGCACCCTTAACGCATCTGACTAAGGTTTCGTCTCCAATCTAACCGTCACCGAAAATACATTCTAGCATGAGAGTGACGGGCTAGACCATGCAACCACCAATGAATGTCCTATTGTTAATTAAATTGTAGATCATATTCATTAATAAGCTTATAAAATATTTCATAATATTATTACTACTGTTACCTTGAAATAAAGTATGATAACTCGATAGTTATATTATATTTACTACCCAAACAATTTAACCCAAGACGATATTTCAACGGTTTATATTCAAGAGAAATCTCAGTAAATAATGATTTCAATTTCCTCCTCTACCTAAAAGAGAATAGCCTCTCCACAAATTTCAGCAGTGGAATTCTGTGGCACCTAGAATAGTTCCCGTTAACATATATTCCTCGACGGAATGTCCCTCTTTGTAACATTTTATGCAACCCACCAAACCATCAGAGAGTTTGTGTGTGTTCGTAGATTGGTGTAGTGGAGAGGGTTTTTAAAGAGGAAATAAGGGGGTTTAAAAGTAGACATGTAAAGCTATTTAGTTTAAAGTCAAGTGAACTTAAAACTTGACTTAAATATGTTCTCTTAGTAAGGTATTTTCTTTATGTATAAATGGATGTATTTATTTATCAGTTTTAAAGGATAAATATTCTCTTATTGTACATTTAATAATGTAAATATTCATAAATTTGTATTATTAAAATAAAATTTGTGTTGCTCTCATATATTATATATATTATGGCATACATTTTAAAGGGTATATAAGTATTTAAAGCATAAATATTCCCTTAGTGCAATTTAATAATTAAGTACTCATAAATTCTTATCATTAAAAAAATTGTACAGTACATGATTATTACTATTATATACAGAGTGTTCGGAAACTCATAGCCTGAACTGGACATATAGCTTGTTTTAGCCAAAAGTAATACAAAATCCTTATACACTTACAACCAGAAAACTATGTTAATACCACTAAATTGTGTTCAAAGTTTAGGTGTACATCGCCGGGAGAGCAAAGCTTTGCAAGCATGCATGTACAACAAGTTGCATAAGAGCTACGCGGGTGGCACTGTGCATATAATAATGACAAGCCCTTTATGTGATGTAGGACCGTTAATGATGACACTCAGAACGTATTCGTATTTCTAGATGGACTGGTGTGTTGGTTACTATTAATTGTGGTATTTTCTGCTGCCGTGCTCCAAGATGTCGAGGTGTGGATGCAATGCCGCACGCCTAGTTATTATGCTTTTTTATTTTTCTATCAGCGTTCTACGTAAGATAGTTAATCATAGCAAGCCCAACTCAGCTCCCGGATTGCATCTGCGTTTGTGTGTGCGCTCTCAAGATATGGTAGTAAAAGGGAAAATAAAAGACCTACGATTAGTCAAAAATGTGTGCAGTGCATTCGTATTTGAACAATTACCCGACAATTTCCTCGGTGACGTCGGGAGACAAAGCGACAAAGTTTATTGTTTATAACTACAGTATGTCCCTATTATGAGAGCATGAAGATTTGTGTACGGTACTTATCCGTGAATCAATTATAAATTGGTTGAAAATTGCCTTTTCAAAGAACTTTTTATCGAAATGTTATTAAATATATCAATAATGTTCAGTATTAAGAACTTCAAATGACCCTTTTTCTTCATTAATGTTTGATCAGTAATGACCCACGTGCAATAGTGTTTGTATATATCTATGATTTCTACCCGCCTGTATCATCGATTTGATTGGAATGTGATGCAATCTCCTAATGGTTTATTATTAATATTAAAAAAAATTAAACTTTCTATTTAATTGACTACAAAAAACAGTAAATAAATGTGTGAACCTCAAATACACCCGTGGGACCCTCAAGGTCTGAGTACCATGCTACAAATATTTCCACCCATAGCTACATTACTTCTTCTATCTACTTAAAAAAGTGTCCTGGTTTTGATTCCCGGTATGGTAGATATCATTATCATTAGTAGAATTAGTGCTGATTTTTCCACAGGGATGAATTCCCGGTCGTGTGAATTGTATTATGTGTCTGTCATAGAATTAAGTTAGTTTGTAAGTCGTGTGCTGATATGATCAACGTATCCTGATAGTAGACCAGTACCCCACATTAATCATTTACTTACAGAGTAAAATTGTTAAAAATATTAGTTCATTAATAGAAATCACTTGTTTTCTAAACTGACTCTAAAATTTGTGAAGCGGTACGAGAAAAGGGATTTGGTCTTCCCACAGGTCAATATTGAGTTATTGGTATCACTGGAAAGAGCACAAATTTCTGAATAATGTGATGTAAAATGTGTAAAAATATTCCAAGAATTGAGAAAGTTATTGCCATAATATCACGCAAGTTGAAAAAAATGCGTTTTGAGAAAACAAGGGTTAAATCTTGCATTATTAAAGACAAGTACAAAAATATTTTCTCTGCTGTCTAGGAAGTAAAATATGAACTGAAACCTATTTCGAGTTGTTCTAAGAAAGTGTAGGTAGCGTTCGCTCCAATAATTAAAAAATATTATAATTTGATCCTAATCAATATTATTAGCTGTTCTGAAATATTTGATCAATGAAGATAAGGTTCATTTTTCCGTGTAGCATCACATTTGTGTGCGTATAAATGACATTTTTTTTTTAGATAGGGTCTTTTCTTAAAGTCAGAAAAGTAACTTGATCTACATTCACGTAGTCATACGTCAATTTATGTCATCTTCAAATGTTGCTTTTGTTAGAAATTATCAATATCTTCAAATATCACCAATAATAATAGTAAAATGCTATCATTTGTTACAATATTTTTTATTTTATTAAAGATTATTTCAATGAAAATAGTAGTAAGCTTGTAGTTCAATAGCACTAGCTAAATTCCTTTTCAAAAGTATTGGAATTAGTTTAAACAGTGTCCTTTCAGTATTTTCTCCCATGCGCCCCTTTAAACTCATGTTTTGACTTCCCTTTCCCACCTACTCGCCAGAAGGTGATGGTGGTGTCTGCACTCAAGAGCACCCCTTCTAGCCCCCGTCCCCCCTCTAAACCACCCCCGGACACTAAATTCAGTTTTATCTGGTTCCGAGGGTACGTGGACCCCCTCTAAATCTCACCCCCTCCACGACTACACACCGAGGTTCCAGCTACAGAGTAGAACTCCCTAGAGCCTAGATGACAGCCCCCTAGAGATATGGCGGACCTCACACGAGGGGGTTAAGTCTTTTCGTCGAGATGAATGGCTTTATAACCTTGAATACAATCTCTTTTTTTTCTGGTGAATGCTCACATACCACTCGGTAGAATTCTAAATCAGCACAGAGATTTGCTTAAATCTTATTTACTGAAGAAAGTCATGAATTTATTCTAGATTCTTACACCTTAAATAAGATGGTGTAGAAACTATTTACATTCTTAAGTGATGTGGTGTTCGATAGTATATGTTGTGGGGAACCTGTTAAGATCACAGCCCCGGATACTTTAGTAAAAACTCGCTTACAACCCTAATTTTTCAGAGATAAAATAATAAATAAGAATATAATTACTACCCGCCTCGGTGGCGTAGTTGCCTAACGCGCTAGTCGGGTTGAGCTCTACTGCTGAGGACGGGGAGATCTATGTTCTAATCTCGGTCGGTTGAACTGGGGGGGGGGGGTTCCTAAATGGTTTTCCACTCTCGCTCCACGCAAATGCGGGTTCACTTCCTCTAATTCAACCTTCCCAATTCCTAATCCATTAGAGTAATTAGTACTTAAAGCGTATAACCCGAACGGGTAGTAAGACGCGGTGCTAAATATTAATATTATTATAATTACTATAATGCACGTTTTGAATAATGAGTTAAGGATGACCAGGGACACGAGTCAAATGAGGTTAAATTGACGGGACCGTAATGAGCATTAAATCATAACGTCCTGATCTGGATTCCTAGTCCAAGTTTGTCATTTATAAAAATATATTATTACAGCCCATTCTCACATATTTTATTACAGAGTTTATTCAATTAAAAAAAAATCAAAATCTTTGTAAACTACCTTTGGACTAGTTTAGCTCCAAAAAACAAGCTTACAACGTTATCTATTATGCGAAACACTATCCAGATAACAATTTTGAACAAAATAATTTTTCTTTGTACACATAAAAATACTTTTACATCGTTCGTTATTCATCAATTAAAATACTTCCTATGTGTCTATTTTAAACAAAATTGTTATTCTAGAAAAAAAAAACATGATTTAATAAAACTATATTTTGTAAACTAACCTTGTAGCCTTTTATTACTAATGGGTACATTTTACCCGATACCACGAGTACCAATGCGTCATTGCCAAACATGTTCTATTATTTATTTTACGTGGCTGGGTAACGTTTCACTTTGAAATAAACAAAGAAAATCAAGCTCCGTCATAACTTACCGATGATTTATTTTAACCTGGTATGGACAGGTTGACTCTAATCCACTTATCTGTCATACTATCTAAACACTTTGCACAGTCCAACCATTGCCTCGTTTTTTCATCATCCGTTTCCTACCTCAACCCCATCTTCACTGTCCCATTCTCCACCACACCACCTCTCCTCAGTGTGAGCGAGGTGCCGTCTAGCGGCACACCTTCCAATCAGACAACAAGAGGTGACGTAGACGGTACATCATTAATTTTATAGCCGGAATTTAAATTATGAATTTCTCTCGAAGTACATTATCGAAATATTATATTTGAACGAAATCTACTGAATCGTTTGGCTGTAGACTTTTATACACGCAGACATATTATTATTATTATTATTATTATTAGCACCGCGTCTTACTACCCGTTCGGGTTATACGCACTTACGCTAATGTGTAATGGTAGGGTGATTGTGAGATGAAATGAAGGACCTACAGTTTAACGTGGAATCCGAACCACGGTGGAGGCCTTGCATTCCTCACATTCACAAGATGTCTCTTCAGAGGTGAAGGAAGGGTTTGGTAATCAGATAAATCTTTGCCGGGACCGAGGAGACATAATATTAAAATATGTTCTTGTTTTTATTCAGTAACACGTAAAACTTTAAGATACCTCATAATATTTGTGTCAAACGTTTTAAAGATTACAATGTGTGCTTAGTAGTGAGAAAATAAAAATATCTCTGTTTGATAAATGTTTTTTGATTATAATATTCTTATAAATTCATAATTTCAATTATATGATTGTACTTTTTTATATATTTATACATTTATGTACAGATATAAATATTAGCACATGTGATAATCGTTAAACTTATTGATTAATTTAAGGTAAGAGGTTATTCAACAATAGTAAATTATTACGTTAGATTTAAATAAGTTAACGCATATTAAAAACAAATTTATGGAAAAATACATACTATTTTGCAGTTTATTTAGATTATTATAAATGAATACACAATTGAGAGTTTCTTTAGCTTTTGTTTAAAAGGAATGCAAAAAAGTTTCACCAACAAAGTAACTTTATTTTCCAAGCTGTTTGCCTTACTTCGTGTTTATCTTAAGAGTTTGTGAGTAAAAGAGGAAGCTCAAGAAAATATTTTCCCATTTTGGTTAGAAAAGATTTAAGAGTTAAAAAATAAAATATAAAAAAATATTTATAGAAGGGGATCGGGACGAGATTGGGCCAAGACTAATTTTCATCAAAACTTATTTAATACTGCTTTATACAGTAGTGTCCAACATACAGAAACCAAAATTAGTTCACTTGTTACAGCAAAATTTCAACATATATATATATATATATATAGTGTCCAACTTCACTTGTACGTTATTTCCCGTATCCGTACATAAGATTTGTGAATTTTACCAAACTTTTAAATTTAACTTTTATTTATAAATATAAAATTAGGCTTGGCATCTTCTAAATTTTAGCAAACAAAACAAGTTCTTAATTTTGATGATTTTTTGCTAACTAATACATAAATGTATTTGTACCTACAGTTTTATAGTCTTAGTTAAGTTTAATATCCTTAGTTTATATGTGTTTTTTTTAAATTTGCAAAATGAAATAATTTTTGATACTCATAAAAAAATTCTTATTTTATTGCAAGAAAAATATTTACTAGTAATTGGATAACAGTTTAAACCAATTTTTAAAATTGGAAAAAAAAATCGATTGAGGTTTAAAATTTTGTAGTATTTTTTTTTATTGTAATACGAAAATATATCATGTTTACTATTGATCAATTTACACATATCTGGTGTTTGAATTCCTCCCTAAAAATATAATTGCCAACTTGCTACTAAGCAGTTATCAGAACAATTTCAACAACTCTTAGAATAGGGATCAAATCTCACTGACACACACACACACACACACACACACACACTCACGTACAGTACGTACGTGTCATAACACACTCAAGAATAAGGTATAGAACAAAGACCACAAAGGTGACAGTCAAGATGAACAGCCTTGACAAGCTGAAAACATCCTTTTGTCATCAGAACCGCTCGCGAAACAATAATCAAGATGCACGTGACGTTAGAGCATATGTTATGGACACCTGTAGCTTGCAAGAGGAGGTGACGACTATAATCATAACTCAGAATTTGAGTGTCAAGAAATAATAATAATATATTAAGAATAATAGGTGACCTGGCGGTCTAGGGGTAAGGTGTCAGACTTCTATGCTGGCGGCCGGGGTTCAATCCTCGGTCCCGGCAAATATTTATCTGATTACCAAACCCTTCCTTCACCTCTGACAAGACATCTTGTGAATGTGAGGAATGCCAGGCCTCCACCGTGGTTCGAATTCCACGTTAAACTGTAGGTCCTCCATTTCATCTCACAATCACCCTACCATTACCCATTAGCTTAAGTACGTATAACCCGAACGGGTAGTAAACGTGGGGCTAATAATAATAAGAATAATACCTACCATAGAACAGAAACTGGTTGCAAACATCCATACATCCTACGATATTTAAGAATTGGTTTGGTATTTCAAAATATAGTTCATTCAAAAGTTGTGGTGAAATACATTTATTTGCTTAAATCTTACTAGAAACCTTCCATTTTAAGATTTATAGTTTTTTTTTAAATAATGAAAAGTCCGAATTTAATCATATTGATGACTCTCAGGAAGATGGAAAAGAAATACTTGGAGAGGTTTGAAATGTGGTGCTGGAGAAAACTTGAGAAGGTCAGGTGGACAGACAGGGTGACAAATGACGAGGTCCTAAGAAGAGTGGGTGAGAAGAGAACCATTTTGGAGGTAATTCTTTGATACAAAGCAAACGGGACCTGACACATCCTTAGGAGGAAATGTTTTTTACACGATGTCATAGAAGGTAAAAGTTAAGGTAAAGAGAAGCTTATAAAGAAGGAGGTTTCAAATGTTCGATGACTTTAAGGAAAGAAGAAAAGTCCTAGAGCTGAAGTAGGAGGCAGAGGACGAGGGTATATTGGCGGTCCAATTTCACTACTAACATAAAAGATGGAACTGTCGTAAGACCAAACACCTAATAATAAATAACGACATTATAAGGTGAAATTTAGCGTTTCAAAGATCAAATTAAATGATTAGATAAATAAGTTCTAGTCATCCTTAAACAAATAAACTATATTTAAAAAAAACTCCAATATAACTGAGGATTATTTTACTGGTATATTCATACTGAATATTCATAGCTGCCATTCTCATGAAAATCTATCCCCCTGACTAGGCGGTGTCTTTAGCAACAATAAATTGTTTTTTTTCTATCATACTTAAATCGTTTAGAGTATTTTTAAATAGCTTCTTTTTTAGATGATTTATATTATAAGAAATTTTCCGGTTTAGCTATAAAAATATTTTGAGACACCGCTAGTTATCACTGCCAAAGTAGTGTTTGTTTAGAAATCTTTTTGGGGGAAACTCATTTTACTTCTATTTATTTTTACTTTTATTTGATTTGTAGCTTTCCTTTTTATCGTCTTACAAGGTACTTTCCCATTTTTTCCTCTATCACTCAAACCATTTCACTAATCTTACATTTAATCGTATTTTTGTCAACTACCTTTCTAAGTGCCAGTAGAAGCTGACATAGCTCCAAGATTATTTTTTATCAATGCATCTTACTACTCGTTCGGCTATACGCTTATGTTGTAATTACGCTAAAGGCTCCAGGAATTAGAAAGGTTATATTTATAGGAAATGTAACCTCGTTTGCGTGGAGGGAGAGTGAACATCCATTTTATTTTTAAAAAATCCCAGGAAAACCAACCGAGCCTCAAGCTCCCCATCATCGGCATTATATTCTACTGGGAGAGTAGCGCGTTAGACTATGTGACCACTGAAGCGGGTAGTTTTAAGATTACTTTCAAGCAATCAAAAGAGGTTTTATTGATTAGCTTTTCTATAAATATTACAAAATGTATCAACATTTTCAATGGCAAATTAACTTGGATTCGTTTTATTTCATTAGATTGAAGGTCACTGGTTACTCGAAAACGCTCTTCATTCTTCTCCAGCCCCTTAACAATACCACCCCTAAAACTTCCCTTCATTCCCGCATAGCGTTACTTAGCTAATCAACTGAAGACTACAATCTGTACTAAAATTCATATCACGATCCGATATTGTTTGATCCAGTTGCATTTTTCACTCATATTTATTGCACATTTAAAACAAAATAAACATGGACAAATGAAAAAAATATAGATGTTTACCCACTGAGGTAAAATTGAATTTGATTTTATAATAAAACCTTTCTTATCTTGTGTCAAATATATATATATATATATATATATATATATATATATATA